>CANTUQ010000327.1:0-213497 GCA_947683425.1 Excoecaria cochinchinensis
ACACATCTATCAAGAAACAAGTGTAGTTCACTAGTTCCACTGAATGCTCCTATCTCTCGGCAAAGATCGTGTATGTGTGCAATTATGCTTCGGATGTGTCGCCATAGAATAGATCGACCCAGTTCCCGTTCTTTTCCGGTGCACTCGCTTTATATCTCTGATACACAAGGAAGGACGCAGTGGGAAGGAAGCAGCCCTAGGCTCTGTCCGGCTGATCATTCCGCTGGCATCTTGCATTCACGCCTCCGTTCAACTACCGCTCGCGGATGTAGTTATAGATACATTAGTCTTAGTGGATCATTGGCTTCACATGTTATCTCCTTCTATGACAAGCTGTTGCCATCGCCATCTTCCATATGTCACTTAGTCATCTCTGCCTCGCTGCGGGTCAGCACCTCCAAAAGAAATGGAGGACTTCATTCAGTTACTCCGCGATCACCCTCTGAATGATTAGAATAAGGTAAAGCTTGAAGATAAGTTTTGTACTTTATAAATTCTCAGTCCCTCTAGTCAGGTGGCCGTTGGCCGGTCTTTCGACCAGATCCCCCTAAAAATTGTATGTACGGGTCTCCCCGCATGCGGCTCACGCAATTCTAGGTGGCCCAGCCCAACATTCATTCGCAAATCTTGTAGTGAAATTGAGACTTCTCGACCTCAGAAGCTAATTCGCTTGTAGGCAGTGCTAGCTGTTGTACCATTGACTCTATCTATTCATTAAAGTCACTTGAAACCATTTTTTATTTTATATAGGCTTGCTCCCTCTTTTTCCAAGAATTCATGCACTTCCCTTTACTTCATTATAATAGGGGAAAAGCCTTCCATTTCCATCAAATGTCCTGGCCTCCCCCTGGCTCTTCCATCGTCCGAGCTCCCTTTCCTACCTATGCTCCCCCGGTATAGGTGTACCATGCTTAGCGTATGTAGCATTTTTCGCCGGACGGTCTTTTCCAGTAGTGCCATTCTCCCCGCTGGCTGTATGGGCGGGTTGTCCCTCACTACTCGCATTTTGTTAGGCAGCCATAGATTATATTATAGGAACAAATGTAGTTAAATGAGACAGCAGGCGGGTTACACATTCCACTGTGCCGAGATGTGAGGTGCAGGTGGTAATGATCACCCCGGGGTATGCACTAGCGTCCTTGACAGGCACTCAAGGACCCGCCAACGGTTATGAAAACCCGGGTCGATTGGTCCTCCATTCATCCGATTGGAGGTGTGGATAACGAGGCCACCTTCACAACCTTCTCCCTTCTGTCCCTATGTTGTAGTAAGGTAGGGCGGTTTGCTTGAGTTGCTCAACCGCCCCCTAGCCTGGTGCTCATGCGCTACGGAACCTCCACCGTACTAGGGGACCAAGCAGGGCATAGCTAACGACACATTGTACTTGTGGGAATTCAATTTAGGGCTTAAACATATGCTGTGAGATAATCGCACTAGGTCTTGGAATCAGTATTAGCTCTGTTTTCGCTGTTCTAGAGTCGTTTAATTGCTCGTGTTGAATCAGCCGGGAGTTCAACCGATTCGAATAAAAGGTTCTCGCAATAGAAGATCTGTACCAAGGGTAGAGGGGAAGTTCTGACTCTCAGTCTTTCACAGTGAAAGAACCCTCGGCTAATTCAATTATTTCAGCTCGAGCGAGATAATTAGCCTGTGTTAGCAGGGAAAGAAGCAAGGGATTACTTGCTATTTGAATGTCTTCCTTAGCTTGAACAAGGCCATCAATAAGTAAGCTCTTTCTACTGCACCTCCAGTTCAAGTCTTTGATGATTATGACCAATATGCTGAAGACTCTCCCGACCCTTTTTAACAGTTATAAAAGTGGGTAAGACCTTCGAATGGTTTTGCTATTCGACCGATAAAGCTTAGTGGTTTTGTGCAGGCGAAATAGACTCTCCTGAGGGAGGAGATGTCTTCTGGTCTGATGTAGCCAATCAAGGCTAGGTCAAAAAGGTTATCAATTTCAACATCTTCGATTCTGAATCAAGCAATTACAACCCAAGAAGTAATAAGTACTTGGGTGTGAACTTGGAAACCTCCTATTTTCCAATAGAAATGCTGGCCTACTTCCACACCCGATATATCATTTAATCCTTTTAGTGTGTTGATGGAACATGATAGAACATTCATATTACCCTTCTAGTTCTAGCAAAAGAAATAGGAAATCTGCTACGGGTTGGGCTTGGCTTACCGACTTAGCATGCTTATCCGGCATTGAATGCCTAGCTCTATTCTTATGGTACTACTGATTTCCAAACAACAGCTGCAGCTATTGTTGCTATTCATTTCGCTCCTTCGCCTGATTTATCTTCTAAGGGGTACACCTAATTAATCTGTAGAGAGGCAAAGGCAAAGCGGTTTGCTATTATTGCTTCTCATGTTCCCCTTTTTTCTAGGGGTTATTCTGCTCGGGGTGTAACCCCATTTTCGACATTTTTATCAAATCAATGCCCCAGAACTGCTCTATTGCTACTTCGGCCAACCCGAAAGCTTTCTTTCCTCGACAATAACGAATAAAGTAGTCACAAAGGACTATAAGCCTTAGAACAAATAGATCAATTCACGTCCTCTGCTAAGAATCTCTCAGATTCGGTTCTTGAATCTTCCCCGGCTGTAGCCGCACCACAAAGCCTCATAGAGGTAGAAGTCTGGAATGGAAGTTAACTCGCTCTATTTTTTTTCATTCAAGCCCTCGAATCCTATCCTTCTTTTTCACTGGATGAAGTTACTTGGCGCTGTTCTGATAACACGAGCTAAGGGACGTTTCAAATAAATTGAAAAAGAAATTGAAATGATTGAAGTTTTTCTATTTGGAATTGTCTTAGGTCTAATTCCTATTACTTTGGCCGGATTTTTTCGTTACCGCATATTTACAATATATATAGGGTGATCAGTTGGACTTTTGATTAATATTAATTAACACCTTGTTTTTTTAACCTCCTCCTTTCTTTAATCCGCAGGAGGTTAAATTCAGATTGCTCTTCTATTTTTCTGTATAAATATTGGCCTAAAAAAAGAAGAAGAGAATCACGCTATGTAGGATTTGAACCTACGACATTGGGTTTTGGAGACCCACGTTCTACCGAACAGAACTAAGAGCGCTTTTTTATCCCAATCTCAAAAAAGGAGATTGCAAGTAAAAAAGATTCTTTTTTTAACTCCACTACATCTTGAATGCTTATACTATCATATAAAATATGATATATATTACAGATTAGGTATGCCCAATTTTCAATTTTAATTGATCTCAATTGATCCCTTCTTATTGCCCGAGACGAAGTAATAGGTAGGGATGACAAGATTTGAACTCGTGACATTTTGTACCCAAAACAAACGTGCTACCAAGCTGCGCTACATCCCTTTCAATTGGGTTACAATGTTATTGTAAAGAATACCCATTTTGCTTTCCAAATAATTATCTCATTTCTCATTTTCCTCATTGATATCGATTGCCATTTTTTTCTTTTGATCTCATATCATATATTATAGAATAATAAACTTACGTAAATTTTGCAAATCCTCGGGAAAAATGGGGGACGTATTTTTTTAAGAAAAGGAAAATCTTATCTATCGAATTGTTGTACATTTGAATTTGAATTAGAGATTCCGTGTACAAAAAAAATGCAAGTGTCCTTTAATTCCATAAACATCTGATTAAATATGTATTATTATTATGTATTAGAATAAAAGAAACATTATTTATTACACTAACAATAAAGAGTAAAGAAGGAGAATTTTAAAAGCGAGATCTAAAAACATATCTATCTGCTGGCACCGGTAATAAGTACTCTATGGTTACGTCTTTAGCAGGTCTATTGATAGAGATCAATCGGTTTTTCCCAGATGGATTGACATTCCCTTTTTTTTCATTCTAGTCATTAATGCGTGGGGGGGGGGGGTGGGTGGGGGGGGGGGGCGGGAGGGGTGAAGAAGATTAAAGATATAATTAAATAACTGTGACTACTAGTCCCCTCTTCTTTTTTATTTAATTAGAATAAGTTAGAAAAGAAAAAGAATAAAAGTGGATTCAACTTCAGCAAAACTTGGAACTCGAGGCCCGCGCTTCAAGTAAAGTAACTTAACTTCAATTAAATTAAGAGAAGGGAAGAGGAAATGTGGTTAGTGCAACAGTATTATACAAGACGCTTAAATAAAATACTTTACTATGATTCTAATCTAAACTTCTAAAGTTTAAAATCTTTGTATTACTTATTATTACTATAACTATATTAGTTGCAATGAAATCTTTCATAATTTGGATTTCGAGTTAGCAACTTCTATTTTTTTCGTTCATCTCTTCGTCATTTCAGATCTAAAAATAGAAGAGTTGAGTGAATAAAAAATCCCAAGGAGGTTCATGGCCAAGGGGAAGGATGTACGGGTAAGGGTTATTTTAGAATGTACCGGTTGTGCTCGAAACATTGTTAATAAGAAATCAAAAGGCATTTCCAGATATATTACTCAAAAGAATCAACACAATATGCCTAGTCGGTTGGAATTGAGAAAAATTAGAAAATTCTTTCCCTATTGTTACAAACACACAATTCATGGAGAGATAAAGAAATAGAGGGAACTGATCGCTTGCGTGTCACCGAAGATTAAAATGACATAAATAACATACATAAATAACATCATAACATATTCTATATTCATATTTTAATATATATATAATTTATTATATATAAATAAATAAAGTAAATATAAAATAAACAATCAAAATCCTATTTCTTAATTGTACAATCATTTTGGATCCAATAAAATTGGATTTTCGAACTAAGGAATAAATTAACCATGGATAAATCCAAATGACTTTTTCTTAAGTCCAAACGATCGTTTCGTAGGCGTTTGCCCCCGATCCAATTGAGGGATCGAATTGATTATAGAAACATGAGTTTAATTAGTCAATTTATTAGTGAACAAGGAAAAATATTATCTATGCGGGTGAATAAATTGAGTTTAAAACAACAACAATTAATTACTATTGCTATAAAACAAGCTCGTATTTTATCTTTGTTGGTCTTTGCCGATTCCTATCAACATGGTGCACCTCTTAGTAAAGGGGCGTGAAAACGCTATGGAGACTTTGACCGAATGAATAGGGATCCATTAATAGACATTTTTTTGAGGTCCAGGATGAACGCTTTTTTCGTTCGCTATGTGCTGACTAGATGCGTACTCGCGTGATTGATCGATGGATGGGGGAATTTCATGAATGATTAGACCGGCCTAACCTAAAGTAAAGGCTCTTCCCTCTCTTGATGGCGAATCTTGATTGACTTGACATCAACTTAGAAATAAATTAAAGACTTTAAACCTAAGATAGAAGTTCCACGAATCACCAATCCCGCTATACAAGACTATATTAAAAGATAGAACATGTGATGACAATCGCATTGATGAGTGAACGGCCGAAAGAAAGCATCGTCACTTGACTTGAGACCATAGGCATACTTTGATGCTAACTTATACCTCTCGAGCAAGGGCCTTAGCCCTTTTACAAAGAAGAATATAATAAAGAGAAAGGCAAAAGATGCTTTTTAGCCCATAACCCTCTTCTCTTATTTCTTGCTTGTCCAGCCTGTTCGAATACCCGTAATGAAAGAGGTTCTATCCTTTTCTCGGCCTAACCCCTCAAGCGAGTTCCTTCAATTAAGGAAGTAAGCCAGATGAAGCTCCTAATAAAGAAAAGTAGTAATCCGGGGGAGCAAGTTTGAAGAGTGATTTTCTAGTTAAGGTTAGAGTGACTTCTATTCCCCCCATATAGAGTCTTGTCCAGCAAGCTCTTTTGCTAGTACTAGAGTGACCATCAAGTAAAGCATGCCCGAGTGTGATAAAGTAAGTAGCTTCACTCCTCTCCTTGCAAGTTGAGCTCCTACACTCCAAGATCATAGAGCAAAGCGAATACTAATGTTTGGAGCGATATTTGGCTTGAAGAGGGAAGGTTGATCGATCTATTCGAAGAGAGAGTGATCTATGATTCTGGCTCATCCGAAACCCCGGACCAAGAGACGAAAAATGTGTTTTCCAGAGTTTCATCCTAGAAAAGAGAACTTTAACAAGGTCCTGATCAGGGTCAAACTTACCCTTCATTTCCCTTTTTGGGAAAGAAAGTACTGGAAAAATCCACTACATCACATTGGTGAATTTGTTAAGGCGGGTGGACCACTTTACAGGCATGGTATCAGGAACTGTGCTCGCATCTGCTTCACAGTGGACTTGGAGGGCTACTGGACTCAATCAACCCGCTAAGAGTACTGAACGGAAGGAAAGTAGCCGTCCCTTACCTTCTCGGATGATGACCTAAAGGAGCTCTTACCGGGAGGACTTCTGCTTCTCTACACGTAATGGTGATTAGAAAGGGCTACAGTATTCCTCTCTCCCTGATTGATACTAGGGTTGAATCTTTGCCCATCTTCCACGCTCCGATATCTAGACATCCTAGAGTCAAGTCTCACCGCATCGGGCATGACCATTGCTGCCTATGACAGTCAAAAAAGGGAAAAGAGAACCTCATTCAGTTGGACTTCGAGTTTGGGCCTATGGTAGTCCCAATCGAATTCATTCTATGTGCTGGATATTTTTCACTTCAACCAGCAGAAAATGGCTATAAGTCCTCAAGGCGGTCGCATCAACCTACCACCAGTGCATAAAGTTCCCTTACCGGGGAAGTGTCTTCGTGTTCTACGGAGACCCCCCGCTAGAATGGCACAATTAAGACACCATCTCTCATCTCCCATCAGCATACCGAGCGCCTGAGCAGAAAAATGGACTTTCTCGTAGAGCTTGGTCATCTTCTATGGCGAATGGGCTATTAGCCATTCAAGGCCTGTTAAAAAGGACGTAAGGAAAAAGAAACCCGCTCCCAGTGGCAAAGGAAAAAAAGCAGAAAGGTTTGGGGTACATCCGGGAAGGAGCTCACCATTAAATCAAGATCATGACCAAGCCAAAAGGATGGCATCCACCTTTGACCTGGACCATACAAACCTACTTCAAAAAGAGTATAACCACCTAATAAGAATAAGGCCGGTTGATGAAGGTCCACTTGTCCAAGCTCAGTGAAGAGGACATTTGGCAACACCTCTTCTCGATCAAAGCCATATGACAATTCTCTGATCCGATTTAGGCCTAGGACCGAACTCCCTTCCTTTCACAGGTGACTCTGACTCCTAGGGTGAGCTCCCAAGCGATTGATTTATTAAGACTAAACGTCTTACCTTAGTCGTTGGCCATGCTTTCCTTCTCTTCGATAAGTAATTACCATTACCTGAGACTGAAAATAATACTAAAAATAAAGAAATAAGGCTGCTATTCCTGACCAAAGGGAAGGATTATAGTCAAGGCCTTACCGTATAGTAGTTGGATAAAGGGTATGTAACAAAATATGGGTATGTAAAAAGAGGAGAATCCACTAGTATCATGATATGGGAGACAAAAAATCTACTAAAATATCATATATAATATAGAAATCCATTTTGGGGCTTAAATTTTGATGTCATTTAATTTTCAAGGCTCCCCCCCCCCCCCCCCCCCCCCCCCGATTTTTGCTACTCTATTAAGGAAAGAGGAGCGAGGGCTTTCTTCCACTCTGATTCACCTCCGGTATACCCTATGGAATATGTTTTTATTTACATTTTTATAAGGAAAAATAGTACTTCTTTGAGGAGCTATAGAGTGAATTAAAGTACTCTATTACTTCACCCTTCAGTCAGTTCCTCTCTCCGGTCTATTCCTTCCCTTTGGTCAGGAATAGCGGCCTTATCCCCTTCACAACTTCCATTTCATTGAAGTTTCCTTCGGCCTCTTAAATTTCATTGAAGTTGTTACCGGGGTCCCAGATTTCACTTTTTGGAGCATTTACTGGGTTTCTCTCAAGAGGACCTGTAAACACTTGAAAAAGGGCTCTAAAATATCTTCTGAGGCAGCATTTACCGTCGTTGAATTCTAGGTATCGTAGGTGATATGAGAAACTAACAGTCATATCTAGCTGGAAGGAAATATGCCCTTACGAGTTTCCCTAGTCTGTGACAGCGATTAGACGAGACGGCTCATATTCTCCTTCTCTTCCTGAGTCGCTTATGAGGTATCGGGTAGTCCAGAGCTACTGTTGAGAAGGGGGTCATTGTGGAAATAGCACGAGGGGGTGGTGTCCGTCTATCAGGCTTTTCCACCTCGATGCGCTATGCTGTAACGACGGTGGCTCCATACGGTATATATACCTTATGGGATATGTTGGATTTCGAAATCTCGTGCAAGCACGATTTTTCGAAAAATTACTTTTTTTGCATGAATAGTCTACTTCACTTAGTCCCTCGTAAGGCTCTCGCGTGCACTCGCACGTATCCCTAAACGTGTTCCCCTCCTAACCTCCCCCGGGGAGGGGCCTCTACTCTTCTCTCTCTAGGAGCTGCTTCTCCAGATTACGGCTCACCCTCTACTTTTGGTGCGATGGGTGAGCCTCAGCCTCTATATCTCCCTAGGATAAGCCGGCTAGAGAGAGCTATTATAGCAAACTCGGGAAGGCCGAGAGAGGAACAAACCGAAGGGAAGGACAGACCGGAGGGAGGAACTGACTGAAGGGTGAACTAATAGAGTACTTTAATTCACTATACAGCTCCTAAAAGAAGTACTATTTTTCCTTATAAAAATGTAAATAAAAAAAATATTCCAAAGGGTATACCAGAGGTGAATCAAAGTGGAAGAAAACCCTTGCTCCTCTTTCCCTTAATAGCATAGCGGAAATCGGGGGTGGGGGGGGGGAGCCTGGAAAATTAAATGACATCTAAATTTCAGCCGCAAAATGGATTTCTATATTATATATGATATTTTAGTAGATTTTTTTATCTCCCATATCATGATACTAGTGGATTCTCCTCTTTTTACATACCCTTATTTTGTTACATACCCTTTATCCAACTATTATACGGTAAGGCCTTGACTCTATTCCTTCCCTTTGGTCAGGAATAGCGGCCTTCTTCCCTTCACAACTGCTCTATGAAAAACGGACTAATAACGTAGCTTTTCACCTGACTTTGTACCGCATAAACCAACCTCTAAACCTAATTTTTAGCAAAAATTTCCTTCTTAACAAATGATGTCTAGGACGTTAGATTTCAAATGCAACAAATTTCAGATTAATTAGATATAAGAAACGTCAAATATGACCAAAAAATCTACACTTCTCTAGTGAACCCACCTAAGTAAAGATGCCTAGGTTTTTACCATTTTCAACGGTATTAGAGCAAGAATTGGCTTCCGATCCTTCAAAGAAAATTTAAGATATATGAATTATTTTTCCAATGGAACTAATTACATACAATTTTGATATCTATATCTCAACTTATAGCTAAAGCGATCGCAAAAGGTCCAGCGAAATCTTGGCAGAGTTTCCCCAGAAATTCAATCTCTCCAAGGTTAAGCAAACCCACACAACCAAAATAACTCAAGCCACCCAATTTGACAAATAAATATCAAAACATAAAAATATCAAAATAATCAACACAGACACACATATATATGTCAAAAGGTAGATTTCCCAAATCTGAACCTCATATTCTCCAATTAGCTTATATAATTACCTCAACCAGCTATCATACTCTTCCATAAATCTTCTCATCCAAATTCCTCCATAAAAAACAAATCCAAAACTTAAATTTAAACCCAAAATACAAAGAACCTCAACCCAAGCTATAGAAGAGGAGAAAGAAGAGGAAAGAAACTGATTACTTACCTAATCAACCTTTCAATTGCTAACCCATCCAAGAATTACAGCAGCAAGGGGGAAAATTGAGACAAGAGACAAGAAGAAGAAGAAGAAGAAGAAGAAGAAGAAGAGGAAGAATAAGATGAGAAACGTGAGGGTGAGTAGAAAATCTGCCCCTCACCCACATTCTCTCTCTTCTTAAATACCTCTCCCCTTTCAATCTTATCCCCTTGCCAAGTGTCACCTCCCTATTGGCCCAATAATAGATTTTTATGACAATTCATTTATTTGGCCCATCAACTCTCCTTTAATCTTACATTAGCATAATACACATATATAATTCTTACATTGGCCCATAATTAAATCCTTACCCCCTTCAATAAAGTCCCAAATTAAAACCTTACAATTTTGGAATTGGCCGCACTTGCTGAAACTTTTCCATTAATACCGAATTCATCCTTTCGGCACACCTGATACCACAACTCACGTACATTCGCCATATTACTGATTCATTCTCAAAATTTAGCCCTCATAGTTACCTATTTCATTTTATTAAATCCATATATGCAAAATGACCAAATTACCCTTTTTCTTAATTCTAATAATGTCTTTTCTCGTACTTAATCACTCTGACCATCAAATCTTATAGTTTCGATCACCAAAATCTCTAGAAATATACAAATCCTTCTAGGGTACATTTCGGGGTGTTATACATAAACACATGTATCAATATACATGTATGCCTATCATATGCACCAATTTCATTTATCATATTCAAAACTAGTCATGTGTAGTTTCATAGATTAATATATTCACATGAACATATTAAATGAAATCATGTTATTATTCATCATGCATTCACTTAATTTCATATCATATGTACTAATTACATTTATCATATCCATACGAACATGCTGAACATAACTATATCATTAACATAATGCACTCTTATAGACTTAACAAATAAATTACAATACTTTATGGACAAACAGCCATTAAATGGTGATGGTAGACAAAAGTCTCATAATTCAATTACTAACATGCATAGAAGCATTTGCATAATTCAAAGATGAAGGTACTCATTTTAAATTATAGAGAAATAACACAAGTGGTGGAACGGCTACTGTTAAATTCCCCATCATGGCCATCATCCGATTTTTAAATTCCTCTAGCCTCCTACCTACTTCCTTGGCAATCATGGCACGAGTTGCATCTTCCTCTCTTGGTGGGTTAGCCAAATCGCTTTCTATTAAGAATTGGGAGTAGGTAACTTCGCTACTTTCTGACAGTGACTTTGAGTATTCTACCCTTTATGGCAGTTCAAAGAATGAGTTTCTAACCAGTCGTCCATCGGGACGTCTAGACCACCTGGATGGATCTATGTTGGTTATAAAACCTAGTCCGTTAGGATGATCCATGAATGACATATGATGCATGCCCCTGATTTATGCAGCATTCATAACTATATGCAAACAAGTAGATCCTTCTGACCTTGTTACTCCCACACACGAGGTTGCGTTGTCTCTTTCCTAGGTAGGCTTAATACATGGGTTAGCGGGGAACCCAATGGATGCGTATGGTGCGCGGTGGAAAACCGGCAGCATAACATCTCTTAATTTAAAGTGCATACACATGGCTCTTGGTCTTTGTGTATTCAGGCAGTCCAAATAAATCAACATGAGCCTATCGGGGCATGAAAGTATTTGATTAAATGACCATCAAATTTATCTGGGTCTATTCAGTACATAATGATCCATACAGCAAGCATGGTATTACGGTTCATACCACCTACGGGAAGTATCTACTTTCAATATATGGGCTTTAGTCAGGGTGATGACACTTTTGGGATAGCCAAGTATGATATCTACCAATGGGTCTTGCTCGTTATGAGCATAGCTACCGGTTGGGTCATCATTTGATATACCAAATAGTATTAGACTTCAGCTGGTGATTATTCCTAACACTTCCCCACATTGAGTGAATGTAGGGTTGTACTTTGGAAACATATCGAGGTTAAAAGATCGACCAAACTAGCGTAGATGTAAGGCTCTAATGAAATGCTATGCAGCTTTGAAAAGGGTTGAAATTTTAATTTAAGACTCAATTATATGTTTTAACCAAGGTATTGTCGAAGCAAAGTCTCACTATTCCCCAGCGGAGTCACCAATATGACACATACTGAACCCCGGAGGACCCGAAACCCGCTTTTATGTTGTTAGGTCTTGTGAGCAATATACGTGCATCTATTTTAGGCAACAAGAGGTGTTTTGGAGTGTCTATCCAATAAAACATTGGAAAAGTTCATCTAGCCTCACTGACGCTAAGACAAAGCGTATGAGTCTATTTTGGGCAACGAGAGACATTTTGGAATTCCCATTCCAATAAAACATTAGAAATTGTTCATCTAATCTCATGAAGCCTAAGACGATGCGTATGAGTCTATTTTGGGCAAAGAGAGATATTTTGGAATTCTCATTCTAATAAAATATTAGAAATGGTTCATCTAATCTCATGGAGCCTAAGACAATGCGTATTAGTTTATTTTTCTCAACAGGAGATATTTTGGAGTTTCCTTCCTAATAAAACATTTGAAAGGTTCATCTAACCTCATGAAGCCTAAGACCAGAGAGAGTTTGGAACTTCACTCTTATTCATACCTCAATTAAAGTTATAACTGAGTCCTGAAATTAAAATTTCATTCCTTTTCTCATATAGTTTAATGCAATTATTAAAGCGCAGTCCAAGCATGTAATTAAAGCGGTAAATAAGATAAATTCAAAGCAAAGTAGACAAAGGTGCATTAATTTACAATAAAACTAGGGACGAAATACAATCCCCAATGTAAATGAACAAAAACGAAAACCATACATAAAATGGGACATTCAATTTGAGAACATTGGTTCCCGCATGCACACTTAAGAGAATAATATTAAAGGTGGCAATTTTATTTGGATGGAAAAACTAGGACATTGGTCCTATTTTATTAAAGGAAAACCTTATTTATTTGTAGAAATCTTTTATCACTTTTATGTTAGCGATCGTGAGAACAACTTTCATGATGAATAAGAATTGAAAATTAAACTAATGAGAGAAATAGGGTAGAAGGAATGAACCAAATCGGTGTCCTAAAAGCATCCAAATTAGTTCCCTTTTCCTGCATCCAATGTTCAATAAAATAAATAAACTCACAAAGAAGAAAAGATAACATGTTAGCAAGATAAGATGTTAAAAGCAAAATAAATAATCGAAATAATAGGAAATATGGAAATGAATTGCCTAAAATGAATTGTAGCAAGAAATAAACGAAAAGGAATGAAAATAATCAAAGAAAAGGAAAGAAAGAGGAATAGGGACAGCCAAACATCTAAGCGATGGCCGTCCCTAGGGTGACCGATGGGAGAAAGGAGTTCCTTTTGACACCCTGTCATTCGCTTGAGCGATGGCCGTCGGTAAGGCCTTCAGCCTGTCGGTCATCTCTAAACCTCAAAAAATCGAAAAATTAACTCAAATCAAAGATTTCACATTTTCAACCGTTTTTCATGCAATAAATTACTAACGAAACAAATAAAGCGATAAAATGCATTAATTACAATGAATTAGTCCATAATGTTTACCCTCAGAATATTAATTTTTGGAAGGTGGATGTCGTATGGAGTCCCTTGAACTCTACAAGGATCGGTTGATCGAAGAAAACTATTCAAGACAATTTCTTTTACCAAAAATTATTTTTTTCAAATAATTTGGAATTTTGAGAAGGCAAATCAAGAGAAAATAATTTATTTCTCGTTCTCGTTTTCACTTCTACGATAGTTTCGAATCTTTAGAAAAGATAGATCGAGTGAAGAAAATTGATATTTTTTTCTCGAGTTCCTCCTAGTTCTTTTTCGAAAAGTTTTGAAAGGAAAGATTCGATATGAAAATTTTTCTTATGAAAATCTCCAACCCCTTACCTCGATCCTCGGCCTGCTATTTATAAGCTAACTAAAAATAAAGATAAAAAATTCAAATCTTTTTAAAATTCAAATTATCCTTAGAGATAGATATTAAATCTTTTTAAATTCAAATTAAATTTCAGAAAATCAAATCAAATCGTTTTGAATTCAAATCAGATTTGGAAATATAATCAATTCTTTATGAATTCAAACAAGATTTTAGAAGTTAAAATCAAATCTTTTTGAATTTAAATTATCTTTGAGAAGATAAAGTGAAATAGTTTTGAAGTCAAATTATCTTTTAGAAGATAAAATCAAATCTTTGATATTTGTCTGTGACGCGCGCCGAATCCCATGTCCTCCCGAAAGCCCGCTTTAGGGTGATCAGGAAAGGTTCATAAAACTTGTAAGGTATTTACAAGTGCGTCTATTTTGGGCAACAATGAGGTTTCTTGGAGTTGCCACCCAATAGAACATTGGGAAGGGTCGTCTAGCCTTATCGAGCCTAAGACGGCGCATACATATCCATTTTAAGCTAGCCAGAGGGATCTTGGAGGCCTCATCCTCTACTCCCCTAGAGCCTATGATTGTGTATTTAAGCCTTTTGGTGGGACTCAAGAGGTGTCTTGGAAGTCCTAGACCTCTCGCCTCTTTGAGCCCCAAAGACCAGAGTGAGTTCGGGACTTCTCATTTATTCGTACTTTGAATAATTTTACAATTATGTTTTGAATTTATTATTTCACCAACTTTCCACACGATGCACTTTATTAAAGGCGCGATCATTCACATCCAAAGCGGTAAATAGAAGCAAAAATTAAGATAAAGTGTTCGAAATAAATTACAATAACACTAGGAGCGGAATACAACTCCCATTTATAAAAGTGCGATACATGCATAAAACGGGATATTCATTGGAATGAGGACTTTGGTCCTACCATATGTATTTATTACAAAAATGGTTTTTTATGAAGTGTCAATTTTATTGGCTGAAATGGGGCATTGGTCCACCATTTTTGGGAAAATCTCCAGGTTTAATTGTTAAAAAGCTTTTGGTCCTTTTTACCTTAATGACGTTAAAACCATTTCCATAACAACATAAATAATTGCTAAAGGATAAAAAAAATGAACCCGGATAGAGATCCTCAGGATGGCGCAACCACCATCTCTCACAACTCCAACTTTCAATGGTCAGAAAAGAACTCACAAGGATAAACATGTTAGCAAAAACGTGAATAAAAATAAAAGTGAGAAAATTCTAACAGAAACAAGTTAAGAGATAGGATTTTATGAGATAAAAAATGAGAATTTTGCCTAGGTGCGGCTACCTGGATCGTGCCGGCGGCCGTCCCTAGTGAGGGGACAACAAATTAAAGAACCTCTTAAATCTTTTGTAAAAAAAGGGTAATAAAGTATATATAAAAATCAATGTAAATCAAATTAAATTATACAAATGTTAATCCAGAATGTTTACCCTCGGATTTTACAAATGGAAATCAAATTAAATTAAACAAATGTTGAATGATTTTGTCCCAGTGTACCTCGCAAGGATCAAAGAAGAATCAGATCAAAGAAAGAAGATTTATGTTGTTCTTTCCTTGATAATTTGATAGCGATCGTGTGTTCGAATTAGTTATATTGATGGAAATGACTGAATTTCGTCACCTCAATTTGACTTAATTCGTAAGAAAAAAAAAATTGAGGAAATCAATTAATTAAAAGAAGTTTTATCGAAATAAAACTCTGCAAATCAATAGAGATTTATAAACTTTTTGCGTAATTTGCTCACAGAAAAACCTTTTTCTAAAAAGCAATTTTCTCAAAAAAAATATTTGATAGCTTTTTTCTAAATAAAATTTCTCTAAAATTTCTCTCTCTTTTTCCAAATTCCCTCCAATTTTTCTAACCCCTAAAACTGAAATTTGATCCTTTATTTATAGGGTTTTATGAGATAATTAAGATAAACCTCTATCTACAGTTTGAATTTTAAAAGGACTTTAAAATTCAAGTTTTAGATAAATTCTATCCCTATTTTGAAAAGAAAATAGATTAAATTTTATCCAATCTGGCGTGATCCGGTCAGTTACCGTACCGACGGGCTTCCCTGCACCTACCGACAGCCGTCCCTACTAAGGGCAAATCCGGGAAACTGACTAGGGACGGGGCACGATCCTAGGGACGGGCGTCCCTAGATCGCCACAAATCCGTCCCTACTACGCTTAGGGACGGGTATCACCCCAAGTAGGGACGGGCTTCTCCACACAGACGGGATGCCCGTCTGTGGAGCAAAACTCCCAATTTTACCCAAAATTTATCCAATTCTTTCAAAACTCCATGCTATAGAAAAAGATTTTGATCCTCGCGAAATCGAAAGATGAAAGCCTCCAAATTTCATCCCCTTACTCGAAAATCGACATTGATCTCTTCATCGGGTAACTCTGATCTGGACTGCCTCAAGACCCGGTGTCTACAGTTGCCCCCAATTTTGGGGAAACTAGCGCACTAGTGCTAGATGAGCCAAAATTTAGTGAATAAAGGAAAGAGACGCATACCTGAGGCAGTCCTTACCTTTTCGCCGGGGAGGCGGCAATGCGTTGAGTCGGTTCTGGACTTACAAAACGCAGAGTTTACTCTTCTGGGCTGCACCGAGTTTTCTTCGGAACTTGCAAAGTGCAAATATTGGCTCTCTCGAGCTGCACCGAGTCTTCTTTGGACTGTACAAAGTGCGATAATTGCTCTCCTAAGCTGCACCGAGTCTTCTTCGGACCTTACAAAGTGCAAATATTGGCTCTCTCGAGCTGCACCGAGTCTTCTTCGGACTGTACAAAGTGCGATAATTGCTCTCCTGAGCTGTACCGAGTCTTCTTCGGACTGTACAAAGTGCAATAATTGCTCTCCTGAGCTGCACCGATCTTCTTCGGACTGTACAAAGTGCGATAATTGCTCTCCAGAGCTGCACCGAGTCTTCTTTGGACTGTACAAAGTGCGATAATTGCTCTCCTGAGCTGCACCGAGTCTTCTTCGGACTGTACAAAGTGCGATAATTGCTCTCCTAAGCTGCACCGAGTCTTCTTCGGACTGTGCTTCCTTCTGGACTGCTCTTCTAAGCTGGGCATTCTTCTGAACTGGGTGTTTTAATTTGGCGGCCTCATCGTGCTTCCAAAGTACAATTCTGATCTTTTGATTTCCTGTGATCCCGAAGGACATGATGTTTGATCTATTTATTCTTCCTTTTGACTGTGGGTCGATTTTGAATCGGTGTAAGACCATGTTCCTGTATTGTAAGAGACTTTTGTTAATTCTTACGCCAAGTACCTTGATTGGTAGAGTTATGAACATCTTATATCTCTCTTTATTATTCATCATCTTATTTTCCATGTGATCAATTCCTCTTTTCTTTTTTCTCTTAAATTTTCTTTTAAGAAATTTAAATCAAGAAGAAATAACATGCAAATTTAACAAGTTGATCCAAATTTTTTTTTTCACTAAAAGGTTAAATTTTTTACAATATACAGATGTGATTACAAAAAGTATAAACACAAAACTAGAAGAACTCCCTGAAAAATCTATAATGGCGCATAATCTGAGAGCTCCTCTGGATCATCATCATCATCCGATATATTAACCGGCTGGTCTCATGCTGGAGCAGCGGAGGGTCCTGCATCTGAGACAGATGGCTGACTGGGAGGGGCTGACGGTCCGGCCTGCTGAGTAGCCCAATCCCTAGCTACCTGCTGGTATCTAGGAGGTACAACCACTGGTACCGATGACGGCTGTGCTCCTGCTGAGTCCTGCTACTGGAACTGGACCTGAGCGTATCCAACGAGAAACGGCTGTGCACAGACCGTCATGAACTGGAGTGTACTGGTGACAACCCCCCTAACTCTCTGAAAGCATCGCCCAGGCGGAGAGTCTGATCTGTGGAGGTGGTCCTCATACTCCTCAGCCTATCCTCAGTCTGCTCTCTAAACTCCCGCAGGGACTGGGTGATGGGAGGTATGGCACCCTCCAGGACCTGAATCCTGAATCTGAGAGCCTCAACTGACTCATCTACCATCTATAGGGATGCGTCTATCCTCTGGGTTGCCTCACTCTGGGAGGTCCTCATCTCCTGCCTCAGCTGACCCACGAGTCTCTCCTGCTCCTGCCTCAGATGATCAATAAGCCTCCCCTGGTCCTGGATGATCCCCTGCTGCTGATCCAGCCGATCTAATATGACTCTATCTCGCTCTCCAAGCTGCTCGAGAAGGGCCCTGTCTCTCTCCTCCTGTCTATGCTCCAAAGATGCGAACATAGAAGTCAATAGGGAGTAAAATCTAGCTGCGCTGGGAAAGCTGATGATGAGGATGGAGGGGGAGCTGAATCTAGTGTCGGCTCAGGTGGTGGAGCTATAGAAGTAGATGCTCCCGGATCCCCCACTCTAGCATATGGGCTAAACCTCTCAGGCGCTCGGGGAGCTGTCCGCTGTACTCTCGATGATGGAGGCATAGGACTCTGTACTCTCTGTCCTGGAGGAGTAGCCAGCAACTCATCCATATTAAACTCGATCCCCACATCAAAAGGTGTACCCGGCTGCTCCTCGTGCTGCGGCTGCGGAGGCTGACCATCTGGATGCTCTGGCTGTCGGGGAGGCTGGTCCTCCTGATTCTGAGGGTGCTCGGGAATCTGATGCTCCTGATGCTCTGGGTCCTTAGGAGGCTGGTCCTGAGCCTGCTCCTCTACTGGCTCTAATAAGGGCAAGCTAAATGCGCGTCTAGTCTTGTGCACAGTGCGAAGTCTGTATGCCTCGGGGTGGCCCGGTATCGGTAGTATCATGGCCATCATCATAGCCTCTGGATCATCCACATAAATACTCTCATCCAAAGGGCGCCCCAAAATATCTGGACGAACACCCAAACTCAGGAGCAATCTGGTAATGATCCCCCCAACATACACCACAGGGGTTGCCCCCCTGGATACCCTCACCAGGTTGACCAAAATCTCATGGCTGATATTGAGCCTCTGGCCTGCCATCATGGCCTATAAACTCCAGATCTCTGCAGTATTGAGGGAACCTGGGTTACCAGCTCGTCCCAAATATGAGCTGTACAAAACTCGATGAAGATATCGCAGAGCCTGTGATGAAAGACTGTACTCTTCACCGTATCATGATCATACGACACTCCTGGTAAGGCTATAACCGCCCAATGCTGACGTCTCACTGATCTCTGGGGTGTTATGACATCCTGCCCGACTGGAAGCCCCATGGCCTCTATAAACCGCTGATGGGTGATACTGAAATTGTGACCCTCAATCAAAAACTGGATGACACCCTCCTCCATGTCAGATCTCTGATATCCGCCATAGTGTAGCATAGCAAGGAACTGCCTTACCACCTCTGGGTGAGTCTGGAAAGCAGGTGTCAAAAACTCTATCCAACCCGCGCCTGCCATCAGTATATCAACCTCATCCGCTATCCCCAGAGCCCCGAGGAACGGCCTAAAAACGAAGCGGCTAGCTCGGAACTGCACCTGAACCATTGCTGCATACCTCTGTCTAGCCTCGTCGCTCATCCAACCTGGGGCCTCAGGTTCGGGCTGATCATGCGGAGCATACCATCATGGTGGCATCCTGTGAATAAGATAAACAGTTAGTTTGGTATTGTGGGTATAAACAGACCTTATGATAGAAACTTAGGTGGCCATTCTTATTGGATATGTCTAAACTAAAAAAGTTTTAAAAAAATTTGGGCAGCACCCCGGCAAGGGTGTACCCAACCTCCTGCATGAAAAGACAAAAAGAAGGGACAGGCCTCAGGCCCCAAGCAACAATATAATATTCACATTTGCTAAAAAAAACTGGCAGTACCCCGGCAAGGGTGTGCCCAAACTCTTGCATAATGAAGAAGAAATAGAACAGAACAGGCCTCAGACCCCAAACAATGATGCAATATAATCACCTTTGCTTTCTAATTCTTAAATTATTTGCTTCGAAATATATGAATTCCTAAATCCATATTTATACTCTGAACACTAATTATTCTCCGAACAGCATACATTCGTGCAAACTTCATCCTATTAACTTATTTACAGTGTCAATCAGGATTAACCAGGCCACTAATTCCATTAATTCAAAAGAAAAAGAAATCCCCTTGCTCATAATAATAATAATAATAAAACAAAGAAAAATGGGAGTATCTTACTAACCTGGAAGTCGAGACCCACTGAAGAAGTCAAAAACTGAAAACTGGTGCGAAAAAATGCTATTTGAAAAGACGAAAACGAAAAAAAATGTTGGAAACAAAGGAAAAGGCATCGGTGTGAAGAAGAAGGAAAAGAAAACGATTTCCCGTTGGTACTTGCGTCTTTATATAGATTTTAAGTACCGACGGGCTTCCCGCCCATATAGCTACAGACGGGCATTCTGTCTGTCTCTCCAAATTCCCTCATTAATTACCTAATTAATGCGCGTGATATGCACAATGCACGATTCGCCAGGTGGACAAGTACAAACAGGTTCACCGTCTGAATATAGGGACGGGTTAGCCGTCTGTAAGCCAAATCTATAAAATTCAACAATTTTTCTTCAATTTCGTGCCCCTTCCTTATTTTAGCTCAAAAACAGGCTCTTTTCTCTAGTTTTTTCCTTTTTCCTCTTAGCAACTGTGGCTTTAGCTATCAAGACATGATTTCTCCTTTCCTTTCCAAGATGCACCGTATCTTAGATGATGCTCAAATTTGGGAACACAGTACTCTTGCCCCCCTTTCTGGACTGAGGTTTTTACGAAGAGTCAAGGTAGACTACACCCTTCTTTTTGGCTGCGACCCACTTCTAGGATCCTCGTTTTCATGTTTTCAGGTTCACCTATCAAGAAATATGCCCCTTGCCTGAAGAATTTGCTGCTATCATCGGAAGTTGTTATTCACCTGGTGCTTTGCCTTGCGTACCTTGCTGCGGTTTGATCCAAACCCGGGATATTGCCTTGTCCTTAAGTGTAGTCCTTCTGACACTTCTCGTCTAGTTCCTCAGGGCCCAGTATTTTCTTTGGAGCCTCTGATTGAAGCAATGGATGAATTCTCAAACATTCCCTCATATAGCGTAAGTGTCATCTTCCTCTTCTGCCTGATGAAGTATCTAGTCGTGACCTCAGAGGAGCTGCTCGGAGACCCTCGTCTGTTTGGAATTCTGGATGACTTTCATCGCGGGCTCACACCTTTCCCCCTCATTCTAGCTGAGACTATCTTGGGTTTAGACTCTGTTCATGTCGGGCCTACCACTTCATTCTCTGGGAGCCCCTTATTACTCCAGGTACGTCATTGTTTTAAAATGTAGTGCGTCCCTTGTGGATTTTCACACTAGCTTTTCTTAGCGGGAAGTGCGTCCTTTCGGATTTTCACACAGCCCTATGCCTAATTTTTGCCTGAAGTAAATCCATCTTACTCCAGCGGCTTATCTTTACCTTTCATTTTATTCTCTTTGGCTTTTATTTTCTTTGTTTTTCTTTGTTTCCCCTATCAGATTTGGTTGCAGGAGAAATTAAAGCTTTTGTCAGAACCCCCTCCTAGAGTCATCAATCAGTACTCCGCGAAGTGTTTCCTCCCTCGATGTCGTCTGTATTTACCTGGTGTAGACACCGGGTCTTGAGGCAGTCCTGATCAAAGTTACCCGATGAAGAGATCAATATCGATTTTCGAGTAAGGGGATGAAATTCGGAGGTTTTCGTCTTTCGATCTCGCAAGGATTAAAATCTTCTTCTATAGCATAGAGTTTTGAAAGAGTTAGATAAATTTTACAAAATTTGGGTAAAAATGGGAGTTTTGCTCCACAGACGGGCATACCGTCTATGTAGGGACGCCCGTCCCTACTTGGAGTGATACCCGTCCCTAGGCGTGGTGGGGACGGACACGCGGTAATCTAGAGACGCCCGTCCCTAGCATCGCGCCCCGTCCCTAGTCAGTTTCCCGCATATGCCCTTAGTAGGGACGACCGTCGGCAGGTGCAGGGAAGCCCGTCGGTACGTTAACTGACCGGATCACGCCAGATTGGATAAAATTTAATCTCTTTTCTTTTTAAAAATAGGGATAGAATTTATCTAAAACTTGAATTTTAAAGTCCTTTTAAAATTCAAACTTTAGATAGAGATTTATCTTAACGATCTCATAAAAACCCTATAAAAAGAGGATAAAATTTCAGTTTTTGGGGTTAGAAAATTTGGAGAAAATTTGGAAAAAGAGAGAGAAATTCTAGAGAGAATTTTATTTAAAAGAGGCTATCAAATATTTTTTGGAAAAAATTGCTTTTTAGAAAAAGGTTTTTCTGTGAGAAAATTACACAAAAAATTTATAAATCTCTATTCATCTGCAGAGTTTTATTTTGATAAAAACTTCTTCTAATTAGTTGATTTCCTCAATTCTTTTTTTTACGAATTAAGTCAAGTTGAGGTGACGAAATTCAGTCGTTTCCATCAATATAACTAATTTGAACACACGATCGCTATCAAATTATCAAGGAAAGAACAACATAAATTTTCTTTCTTTGATCTGATTCTTCTTTTGATCCTTACGAGGCACACGCGGACAAAATCATTCGACATCCACCCTAAGAGGTAAAATCCAAGGGTAAACATTCTGGATTAACGTTTGTATAATTTAATTTGATTTACATTAATTTCTATATACACTTCATATTCTTTTTTACAAAGGATTTAAGAGGTTCTTTGATTTGTTTTCCCCTCACTAGGGACGACCACTGGCACGATCCAGGTAGCCGTCCCTAGGCAAAATTCTCATTTTTTTATTTCATAAAATCCTATCTCTTAACTTATTGCTGTTAGCATTTTCTCATTTTTATTTTTATTCATGTTTTTTGCTAACGTGTGTATCCTGGTGAGTTTTTTTCTGACCATTGAAAGTTGGAGTTGGGAGAGATGTTGGTTGCGCCATCCTGCAGATCTCGATTCGGGTTCATTTTTCTACCCTTAACTTGTATTTATGTTGTTATGGAAATGGTTTTAACGTCGTTAAGGTAAAAAGGACCAAAGGTTTTTTAAACAATTGAACCTGGAGATTTTCCCCAAAATGGTGGACCAATGTCCCGTTTAAGCCAATAAAATTGACACTTCATAAAAAATCATTTTTGTAATGAATATGCATGGTAGAACCAAAGTCCTCATTCCAATGAATATCCCGTTTTATTCACGTATCGCACTTTTACAAATGGGAGTTGTATTCCGCTCCTAGTGTTATTGTAATTTATTTCGAACACTTTATCTTGATTCTTGCTTCTATTTACCACTTTGGATGTGAATGATTTGCGCTTTAATAAAATGCATCGTGTGGAAAGTTGGTGAAATAATAAATTCAAAATATAATTGTAAAATTAATCAAAGTACGAATAAATGAGAAGTCCCGAACTCACTCCGGTCTTTGGGACTCAAAGAGGCGAGAGGTCTAGGACTTCCAAGACACCTCTTGAGTCCCACCAAAAGGCTTAAATATACAATCCAACGCTCTGGGGGAGTAGAGGATAAGGCCTCCAAGATCCCTCTAGCTAGCTCAAGATGGATATGTATGCGCCGTCTTAGGCTCGATAAGGCTAGACGACCCTTCCCAATGTTCTATTAGGTGGCGACTCCAAGAAACCTCATTGTTGCCCAAAATAGATGCACTTGTAAATACCTGACAAGTTTTATGAACCTCTCCCGATCGCCCTGAAGCGGGCTTTCGGGAGGACGCGAGGTTCGGCGCGCATCATAGTGGTGACTCCACTGGGGACATACTCGAGACTTCGATTCGAAAGTACTTTGATTAAAAATTTACAATTAGATTTTAGCTTAAAAAATTTCACCATCTTTCAAAATCTGCATTGCATCGCATTAGAGCCTTAGATCTATGCTAGTTTGGTCCCTCTTTTAGCCCCGGTGCGTTCCTGAAGCACGACCCTATTTTCACTCAATTTAGGGAAGTGTTAAGGATAATCACCAGCCCAAGCCTCGTACCAACATGGTATATTAAATGGTGACCCGATCGGTCGTACGCTCGTGATGAGCTAGACCCGTTAGCAGGGACCATGCTTGGGTAGCCCCAAAGTAACACCACCTTTTGACTAAAGCTCATGTAAATGGAAATAGTTACTTCCCCCAAGTGGCATGAACCTTAACACGATGTTTGCTGTATGGATCATTAGGTATTGGACAAATTCGGATAGTTCGACTGGTCACCTAATCAAAGGCTTTCATGCCCCGATAGGCCCAAGACGCCTTATTCGGATTGCCTAAACACATGATGATCATAACCCATCCGCCTGTGCATTAGTTAGGAGAGGTTATGCTGCCGGATTTCCACCGTGCACCATACGCGTTCATCGGGTCCCCAGATTCACCCATGGGCCAATCCCACCTAGGAAAGAGACTATGACCTCGCGTGCGGGAGTAATAAGGTTGGAGGACCTATGTGCTTGCATGTGGCTTGTGAGTGTTGCATAGCACGATCATGCATTATTTTTTTGCGTAATCATGCATCACCCTGACCCCTGTGTTTTTCAGCCATCATAGATTCGCCTAGGTGGACAAGAGGGTCCTGGGGACGACTACGCAGGAATCCATTTTTCGAGTTAGCAGAAAAGATAGAGTATCCGGACAGTTCTTCTGAGACCAGTTACGCCACCTCAGATCAGTTTTCTGTACCCAAAGAAATGGCAAACTCACCGAGAGGGGCAGAGGCCACCCGGGCAATGATAGCAGAGGAAGTGGGCCGAAGGTTGGAAGAGTTTGAGAACCGGATATTGGCAATGATAGCCGCAATGGGTCAACAAGCAGCCCCGTAGAACCCACAGCCTCCTCCTGTGAGGAATAATGGAAGGGAAGAGGTCAGAGAGGACCCACAAGATGAAACTCGGCCGCCACTCGTGAACCTAAGAGCTACTACTTCGGGGGCACATAGGGGAAGACCTATCCCGAGGCTGGATGATGATTAGGAAGACGAGGAATATGAGGAGCGTATGTCTGAGAAAGGGAAAGCCCCTCAAGTTGAAGAGGCCATCTGGAGGAAGGTGGAAGAAAGATTTGAAGCTATGACAAGGATGTTGACGAAAGGCCACGGAGTGAATCCTGAGGATAAAGAATTAGAAGGAGAAGATCTAGTCCCAATGAACTTTAAGATGCCGGACGTGCCAAAGTTTGACGGAACTTCTGATCCCCTAGCACATATAAAGCAGTACTCATTGGTGATGAAAGGCACCACTTTGACGAGGACGCAGAAAATTGAGTACTTTTGCTTAAGCTTGATGGGCCCGGCAGTGGATTGGTATCATGGGCTCGACCGCCGAACTAAGGAAGACTGGGATTTATTGACAGAAGAATTTTTGAGGCAATATGATTGTAGCACAAGGATGGAGGTAACCCTGAAGGACCTGGAACTGTTACAGCAGAGAGAAGGAGAGTCCTTCCATGAGTATCTCACCCGGTGGAGGAATCAGGTGATGGAAATGAAGAGTAAATCAGATACCCAGGATCAAATACGATTATTCATTAAAAATCCGAGCCCGTATTTGAGGAATGGATTAAGGATGAAAGGACTAAAAGATTGGGAGTCCTTGAAGGACATCGCCATTGAGGCCGAGGGAGAGTACCTTATTAGGAAAGCAGGAAATGAGAACTATCCTAAGAGAGGTAGTGGGAGTCAAGGGGCCGGCAGACCAACAAGTTCTGCTAGTGGTACAAGAAAGATTGCTGAGGTGTCAACTACAAACGCCACTTCGAGGCATTTTTCTAATCTCGGGAGGTCCTTATCATGGGTACTAAGAAGACTGATGAAAGAGAATAAGCTACAACCCCTACCACCTAGACCTGCGAGAACTCAAGGCATGCCAGGACACAAAGACGATGAGTATTGTGCGTATCATCAGCACACTGGACATATAACCGATAACTGTAGGACTTTGAGGCACGCAATTCAGGATTTGATCGAATCAAAACAGATCACAGATCCAGAGAAGAGAGGGGTTCAAAAGAAAGCCGGGTACAATAACATGCCTCCGCCAGTGAATATGATCGAGTCCAGTTTGCCTGAGAACTTTGTGTTGAAGGAACTATACAGCAACGATGTCCACACTGCTGTCACGAGCCTCTATGAGGGGAGTGAAGAAGGGCTTCCTGCTGCAGTAATCGATTGCTGGTCCACTGATGATAGTGGAACTGAAAGTGATGATTTAGAAACATTTTCCGACCTTTGGGGTTCGAAAGAGGAAGGAGAAGAACCAAAGAGGAAAGAAGTGGGAGCTATGACCCGGAGTGGAAGGGTAGCCCCGGAAGTAGAGAAGCCACAAGAGCCAATTGAGGACAGGAGGGGAAAGGAGCCGGAGGAAGATCCGATTGTCAAGCAACTGAAAAAGACGCCGGCTCAGATTTCAATATGGGATCTTTTGAGACAGTCGCCATCACACAGGCAGAAGGTGGTGGAGGCTTTATGCGAAGCAACTGTGGCTACAACCATTTCACCTACGGAACTTCTGGAGGTAGTAAAAGGAGGATCGGGAGAAAATTTTGTTTTTACCAGTGCAGATCTGCCGGCAGAAGGTCGCAACCATAATCGCCTCTGTACATAAGGGCGCAGATTAACCAGAAGCATACCGCCTGTGTGATGGTGGATGATGGTTCTTCCATAAATGTATGCCCACAGGTAGCAATAGCAGCTTTTGGGGTAACAGAGGAAATGTTGGCAAAATCTGATCTTACCATCACGGCATATGACAACTCGCGTAGGCAGGCTTTGGGAACCTTCACAGCGGTGGTGAAAACGGGACAAGTAGAGTCAGAAGTAGAGTTTATGGTGTTGCCCATACCCGCCAATTTCTCAGCTTTGCTAGGCAGACCATGGTTTCATAGGTTGGGAGGAGTCCCCTCTACACTGCATCAGATGGTAAAGATACCTCACGAGGGCCAGATCGTTACTATAAAAGCTGCACAAGAGAATCAGGTATCAGTACTGGAGATAGCTAGGCAGTCGTTTAATGGGTTTCATGTCACCATGATAGGCAAAGAAGAGCAGAAAGAAGAAAGCTCCCAAGTATTGAATATGATGAAGAAAATGTCATTCCTCCCTGGTGCAGGGCTGGGCAAGAATTCTCAAGGGATACCAACAGCCGTTACCACTAAGGGTCAAAAGGACAAGAGGGGTCTTGGATATACAGGTGCTGTAAAGAAAGAAGAGAAGTCGAAAATGGGAGTTCCCCATATTTGGAAGACCTTTGTGCCAGCAACCGCAACATGTGCTTATGCAGGAGAAAATGAACCGCAATGGCTGGATGGAAGAATTGTGCCAGGGTTTGAGGTTTTCAATGATGGCTATGACTGGGGCATTGGATTAATCAAGCCAACAGAGGGTTTTTGGGATGAAGAAATCGTGACCAGCAGGACAATTTGGGACCGCGAGATGCCGAAAGAAATAATTACTAAAAAGATGATAACCACCCAGCTGAAAGGAAAGGCCAAGATAGAGGAAGCTGTGTGGAAGATGGATGAGGAGACTCCAAAGGGCCAATGTGATGCGGAAATGTCGACTACGGCGGATACACTAGCAGAGGAGGAAGAGGAAGATAGTTTATATTTTCTTTTTGCTCCAGAGCTTTTCAATGATGTCAATGACAATTTCAATCTTATTAATAAATCTAATGGTTTTGCTTACTTGTGTGATGTTTCTGATGATTTCACTATGCATGACCATGATCAGTATCCATCCATATTTGATATTGATTCAACTGATGCTAATCCATTCAATCTTGGAACCCTAGACAATCAAAAAGAAATTTTGATAACATCAAATATAACTCCTGAAGAACGAGAAAAATTTGAGAGAATCTTAAAAAAATATGAAAAAGTCTTTGCCTGGACGTACGAAGATATGCCAGGAATCGATCGAAAAGTCGCAGAGCATGCTATCCCCACCTATCCAGACCATAAACCTGTTAAGCAGAAGTTGAGAAGGCTTAGGCCGGAATGGGCGGAGAAAGTGAAAGAAGAGATTCACCAGCAAATCAAAGCCAAGTTTCTAGTCGAGGTGCAATACCCAACATGGTTGGCCAATGTTGTCCCTGTAGCCAAAAAGAATGGAAAAGTAAGAGTATGCGTGGATTATCGGGATCTGAATAAGGCCTGTACAAAATATGATTTTCCATTGCCTCATATAGACGTACTAATAGATAGTGCCGCTGCTTGTGAGATGTATAGCTTCGGAGATGGTTACGCGGGCTACAATCAAATTCTCAATGAAATAATTGATCGGATCAAGATAGCCTTCATCACAGAGTGGGGGACTTACTCTTATCGTGTGATGCCTTTTGGCCTGAAAAATGCAAGGGCCACTTATCAGAGGATGGCAGTGAAGATATTGGATGATTTGATTCATAAAGAGGTAGAGGTATACGTGGACGATATGATGATCAAGTCAGCCACTAGAGAAGGCCATTTTGAAGCCCTGGAATAGTTCTTCCGAAGGATAGAGAAGTACAACTTGCGGTTGAATCCTAAAAAGTGTATTTTTGGCGTTACCTCAGGGAAGCTCCTAGGACATATAGTTAGTAAAAGGGGAATTGAGATTGACCCGGATAAGGTTAAGGCCATCAGAGAAATGCCGATACCGCAGAAGGAGAAGGATGTAAGAAGCTTTCTGGGCAGACTGCAATACATCAGTAGGTTTATCGCTAAGCTTACTTCGATCTGTGAGCCAATCTTTAAACTACTCAGAAAAGATCAACCAGTAGTATGGAACGAGAATTGCCAAAAGGCTTTTGATACTGGCAGAGAATATTTGTTGAATCCACCGGTACTGAGACCACCACGGCCAGTCAAGCCACTGATCCTATACCTGGCCATAGAAGACAATTCTGTAGGTGCTATGATGGCCCAAGAGGATAATTTTGGAGTGGAATTTACTGTTTATTACCTCAGCAAGAAATTCTTAGCCTACGAAGTCAAATACACAGAGGTAGAAAAGATTTGCCTTGTAGTAATCTGGGCTTCTAAGAAATTGCGACATTACTTTCATGCTTAGAATGTGCAGGCAGTCGCGAGGCAGAATCCCCTGAGATATTTGCAAGAGGCCCCGTCTTTGCTTGGGAAAATGGGTAGGTGGTTGCTGTTACTTCAAGAATTTGATGTGGAGTATTTCACCCGGAAGACCATCAAAGGGCGTGCAGTGGCGGAATTTCTAGCAGAACACCCGATTCAAGGAGACTCATACGAGTTTAACTTTCCAGATGAGGATGTGGCAGCTATCGGGATTCAAGGTTGGAAATTACACTTTGACGGAGCTGTAAATAACAAAGGGTAGGAGTAGGAGTCGTTCTGATAACCCCGGATGACGAAAAGCTTCCCTTGGCAAAAAAGTTAAGATTCAAGGCTACCAATAACGAAGCTGAATACGAAGCATGTGTTTTTGGATTGGAGGGGTTAATAGCTTTAGGAGCGAAGAATGTGGAAGTGTTTGGTGATTCTTCCTTGGTGGTCAATCAAATCCGAGGTGAATGGGTCGTGAAAGAAGAGAGGCTAATGCCATATATCCGGCGTTTGAGAGACCTGAGCAGTCAATTCGAAGTATGCACATTCCATTTCATTCCCAGGGATGAAAATCAGTTAGCCGATGCGCTTGCCATGCTAGTATCAATGTGGGATAACCCTAAAGGGGTGTACATGAAGCCAGTCTTAATCTATAGTTCTGAGAGACCTAGCTTCGAATCAAGATCAGTTATGGAAGTAGAAGTGCCGGATGGAAAGCCATGGTATCATGACATTATGAATTACCTAGAGAATGCGACATTTGCAGAGGAGGCTACCGAAAAGGATCAAAGGATGATTCGCAAGTTGTCTACCAAGTTCATTTGTATAAATGGGATAATGTACAAACGGCAAGCTGATGGTATCCAATTGAGGTGTTTGGACGAAAAAGAAGCCAGGAGGGTAATGGAAGAAACACTCGCCGGAATATGTGGAGCCCATATGAATGGGCTGACATTAACCAAAAAGATCATGAGGCAAAGCTTCTACTGGCTAACGATGGATAATGATTGCTCAAAATATGTGAAGCAGTGCCAACTGTGCCAGCAATACGCAGACTTAAGGCATTTGCCAGTGTGAGAGCTACACAGCCTAACGTCACCTTGGCCATTCGCTGCTTGGGGAATAGACATTATTGGAGAAATCCGCCCTACGGCATCAAACGGACACAGATATATAATAGCCGCAATCGACTATTTTACAAAATGGGTGGAAGCGGAGTCCTTTAAGAAGATCGACGCAAGAGATATGGCCAGATTCATTGAAAGAAGTCTGATATGCAGATATGGCCTCCCACATCACATAGTGTCTGATAACGGGGTGCAATTCATAGGGGAAACTAGAAAACTTCTTGAGAAGAACGGGATTGAGCATTACAAATCCTCCCCCTATCGACCACAAGCTAACGGGGTAGTAGAGGCCGCCAATAAGAATGTGAAGAGAATCCTAGTCAAGATGGTCCAAACCTACAAAGATTGGGCAGAGAAGCTTCCCTTTGCATTGTGGGGTTACAGAACGACGGTGAGGACATCTACAGGCATTGCTCCGTATTCTTTGGTTTATGGAATAGAGGCAGTGCTGCCGGTTGAGGTAGAGCTTAAATCACTGAGAGTAGTCATGGAAGCTCAGATTCCGGAAGCCGAATGGATGCAAGAGAGGTTACAACATTTGAACTTATTAGATGGAAGCAGGATGAAAGCTTACTATCATAATCAGATCTATCAGAAAAGGCTGGCCAGATCATTTTGGAAAAAGGTGAAAAAGCATCCGCTGAAGGAGGGGGATTTGGTGTTCAAACAGATGAGACCAGGCGTACCGGATATCAGAGGAAAATTTAGACCAACTTGGGAAGGACCATATATCCTCAAGAAGCTGTTATCCAAAGGAGCTGCAATCTTATCAGATAGCGATGGTAATGAATTCAAAGAACCGGTCAATATCGACAGACTCAAAAGGTTCCATGGCTAAAGAAAAAAATCAAAAGAAGAGAATAAAAGCCCCGCGGGTCGAAAACCAAAAAAAGGCGGCCCTGCTAAAATCGGACGCCTCGTCAGGGTGAAAACCGAAAAAAGTCATCCTGGGCAAAAATTAGAGGATTGAGAGAAAATATCCAATCATGAAAACCCGAGAGGGCTGATTGGAGACGGGAGTTTGATGCTGTCAAGATTTATTTCCATGAATGAATGTAGTCTTGCATAAGTGAATTAATGTCAAAAAGCGATCATGTATGCTGAAGTCGTACTGAAATGTACACAAATTTGTGAAATGAAATAAGTTTGATTTATTCATTTACATTATTGTCAAATTCTGCCTTAAAAAGAAACATACTGCTCAAAATGCATGTAAAGCTAAACTATGCCCTCCTACTACCCTCGCTGGCTAAATACCTCAATCGTCGGGTTCAGTTATCAGCTGCCGGGCTGAGTATCCATCTTTTGTACGCCCTGGTAGAGATGGTAGAATGGTTCCCGAATAAAGGTATGACGGTTTTTAATGGAAGTCGGCTCCAAAGCTCATGATAGCGGGAGGCAAAGGCTGCAGAAAGGACTCCACCTCGAAAGGATAGAGGGAGTCTCACCACATCCTGAGTTACTCCGAGTTGACGGGAACAACGAGCCGTGATGTAGAAAGTCGCCTCACGGAGCCCGCATAAGGGAACACATCCTGAAGACCCATCAATAACTGCACCAGACAAGGGAAGCCAAGCGTGCGTAAAGCTAATATCATCATCAGATATCTCACTAAATCTGGTAATGCACTCATCAGGAGTCCCAGGTAAATACAGACGACGTCGGGGGAGGAAACACTTCGCAGAGTAACGATTGATAACTCTAGGAGGTGGCTCTGACAAAAGCTTTAATTTCTCCTGCAACCAAATCTAATAGGGGAAAACAAAGAAAAATAGAAAAAAATAAAAGCCAAAGAGAATAAAATAAAAGCCAAAGATAAGCTGCTGAAGTAAGTTGGATTTACTTCAGGCAAAAATTAGGCATAGGGCTGTGTGAAAATTCGAAAGGACGCGCTTCCCGCTAAGAAAAGCTAGTGTGAAAATCCACAAGGGACGCACTACCTTTTAAAACAATGATGTACCTGGACTAATAAGGGGCTCCCAGAGAATGAAGTGGTAGACCCGACATGAACAGAGTCCAAACCCAAGATAGTCTCAGCTAGAATAAGGGGGAAAGGTGTGAGCCCGTGATGAAAGTCATCCAGAATTCCAAACAGATGAGGGTCTCCGAGCAGTTCCTCTGAGGTCACGACTAGATACTTCATCAGGCTGAAGAGGAAGATGACACTTATGCTGTATGAGGGGATGTTGGAAAATTCATCCATTGCTTCAATCAGAGGTTCCAAAGAAAATACTGAGCCCTGAGGAACTAGACGAGAAGCGTCAGAAGGAGCTACACTTAAGGATAAGGCAATATCCCAGATTTGGATCAAACCGCAGTGAGGAACGCAAGGCAAAGCACCAGGTGGATACCAACTTCCAATGATAGCAGCAAATTCTTCGGGCAAGGGGCATATTTCCTGATAGGTGAACCTGAAGACATGAAAATGAGGATCCCAGAAGTGGGTTGCAGCCAAAAGAAGGGTGTAGTCTACCTTGACTCTCCGTAAAAACCTCAGTCCAGAAAGGGGGGCAAGAGTACTGTGTTCCCAAATTTGAGCATCATCTAAGATATAGTGCATCTTGGCAAGGAAAGGAGAATTCATGTCTTGATAGCTAAGGCCACAGTTGCTAAAAGGAAAAAAGGGAAAAAATAGAGAAAATAGCCTATTTTGGAGCTAAAATAAGGAAGGGGCACGAAATTCAAGAAAAATGGTTGAATTTTATAGATTTGGCTGACAGACGGCTAACCCGTCTCTATATTCAGACAGTGAACCCGTTTGTACAAGTCCACCTGGCGAATCGTGCATATCACGCGCATTAATTAGGTAATTAATGAGAGAATCTGGATAGACAGACGGAATACCCGTCTGTAGCATATGGGCGGGAAGCTCGTCGGTACTTAAAATCTATATAAAGACACAAGTACCGACGGGAAATCGTTTTCTTTTCCTTCTTCTTCACACCGACGCCTTTTCCTTTGTTTCCAACTGTTCTTTTTCATTTTTGTCTTTTCAAATTGCATTTTTTCGCACCAGTTTTCAGTTTTTTGACTTCTTCAGTGGGTCTCGACTTCCAGGTTAGTAAAAATACCTCCATTTTTCTTTGTTTCATTATTATTATGAGCAAGGGGATTTCTTTTTCTTTTGAATTAATTGAATTAGTGGCCTGGTTGATCCTGGTTGACACTGTAAATAAATTAATAGAATGAAGTTTGTTTTAATAAATAAAGAGTACACGAATGTAGGCTGTTCGGGGAATAATTAGTGTTCAGAGTATAAATATGGCCTTAATGCGATATCTTCATCGGGTTTTGTCCAGCTCATATTTGGGACGAGCTGGTAACCTAGGTTCCCTTAATACCGCAGAGATCTGGAGTTTATGGGCCATGATGGCAGGCCAGAGGCTCAATATTAGCCACGAGATTTTGGTCAACCTGGTGAGGGTATCCAGGGGGCCAGCCCCTGTAGTGTATCTCGGGGGGGTCATTACCAGATTGCTCTTGAGTTTGGGTGTTCATCCAGATATTTTGGGGTGCCCTTTGGATGAGAGTATTATGTGGACGCTCCAGCGGCTATGACGATGGCCATGATACTGCCGATACCGGGCTACCCCGAGGCATACAGACTTCGCACTGTGCACGAGACTAGACGTGCATTTAGCTTGCCCTCGTTAGAGCCAGTAGAGGAGCAGGCTCAGGACCAGCCTCCCGAGCACCCTCAGCATCAGGAGGACCAGCCTCCCCGACAGCCAGAGCATCCAGATGATCAGCCTCCGTAGCCGCAACACGAGGAGCAGCCGGGTACACCTTTTGATGTGGGGATCGAGTTTACTATGGATGAGTTGCTAGCTACTCCTCCAGGACAGAGAGCGCAGAGTCCTATACCTCCATCATCAAGAGTACAGCGGATAGCTCCCCGAGCGCCTGAGAGGTTTAGCCCATATGCTAGAGTTGGGGATCCGGGGGCATCTACTTCTACAGCTCCACCACCTGAGCCGACGCCAGATTCGGCTCCCCCTCCATCCTCGTCATCAGCTTTCCCAGCGCAGCCAGATTTTACTACCCTATTGACTTCTCTGTTCGCATCTTTGGAGCATAGATAGGAGGAGAGAGACAGGGCCCTTCTCGGCCAGCTCGAAGAGCGAGATAGGGTCATATTAGATCGGCTGGATCAGCAGCAGGGGATCATCCGGGACCAGGGGAGGCTTATTGATCATCTGAGGCAGGAGCAGGAGAGACTCGTAGGTCAGCTGAGGCAGGAGATGAGGGCCTCCCAGAGTGAGGCAACCAAGAGGATAGACGCATCCGTACAGATGGTGGATGAGTCAGTGGAGGCTCTCAGATTTAGGATTCAGGTCCTAGAGGGTGCCATACCTCCCATCGCCCAGTCCCTACGGGAGTTTAGAGAGCAGACTGAGGATAGGCTGAGGAGTATGAGGACCACCTCCACAAATCAGACCCTCCGCCTGGGCGATGCTTTCAAAGAGTTAGGGGGGGTTGTTACCAGTACACTCCAGTTCATGACGGTCTGTGCACAGCCGTTTCTCGATGGATATGCCCAGGTCCAGTTCCCGCAGCAGGACTCATCAGGAGCACAGCCGTTATCGATACCAGTGGCTGTACCTCCCAGATACCAGCAGGTGGCTAGGGATTGGACTACTCAGCAGGTCGGACCGTCAGCCCCTCCCAGTCAGCCATCTGCCTCAGATGCAGGGCCCTCCGCTGCTCCAGCACGAGACCAGCCGGTTCATATATCGGACGATGATGATGACCCAGAGGAGCTCTCAGATTATGCGCCATTATAGATTGTTCAGGGAGTTCTTCTAGTTTTGTGTTTATACTTTTTGTAATCACATCTGTATATTGTACAAAATTTAACCTTTTAGTGAAAAAAAAAATATTTTGGATCAACTTCTTAAATTTTCATGTTATTTCTTCATGATTTAAATTTAAGACAAAGGGAAAAAGGAAAAGAGGAATTGATCACATGGAAATAAGATAATGAATAATAAAGAGAGATATAAGATGTTCATAACTCTACCAATCAAGGTACTTGGCGTAAGAATTAACAAAAGTCTCTTACAATACAGGAACATTGTCTTACACCGATTCAAAATCGACCCGCAATCAAAAGGAAGAATAAACAAATCAAACATCATCTCCTTCGGGATCACAGGAAATCAAAAGATCAGAATTGCACATTGGGGGCACGATGAGGCCGCCAAATTCAAACACCCAGTTCAAAGGAACGCCCAGCTCAGGAGAGCAATTATCGCACTTTGTACAGTCCGAAGAAGACTCGGTGCAACTCAGGAGAGCAATTATTGCACTTTGTACAGTCCGAAAAAGACTCAGTGAAGCTCAGGAGAGCAATTATCGCACTTTGTACAGTCCGAAGAAGACTCGGTGCAGCTCAGGAGAGCAATTATAGCACTTTATACAGTCCGAAGAAGACTCGGTGCAGCTCAAGAGAGCAATTATCGCACTTTGTACAATCCGAAGAAGACTCGGTGCAGCTCAGGAGAGCAAATATCGCACTTTGTATAGCCCGAAGAAGACTCGGTACAGCCCAGAAGAGTAAACCTCGCGTTTTGTAAGTCCAGAGCCGACTCGACGCATTGCCGCTTCCCGGGCGAAAAGGTAAGGACTGCCTCAGGTATGCGTCTCTTTCCTGTCTTCTTTGAATTTTTGCTCATCTAGGCACTAGTGCGTTAGTTTCCCCAAAATTGGGGGCAACTGTAGACACCGGGTCTTGAGGCAGTCCAGATCAGAGTTACCCGATGAAGAGATCAATGTCAATTTTCGAGTAAGGGGATGAAATTCAGAGGTTTTCATCTTTCGGTCTCCCAAGGATTAAAATCTTCTTCTATAGCATAGAGTTTTGAAAGAGTTAGATAGATTTTAAAAAAATTGGGTAAAATGGGAGTTTTGCTCCACAGACGGGCATACCATCTGTGTAGGGACGCCCATCCCTACTTGGAGTGATACCCGTCCCTAGGCGTGTTGGGGACGGACACACGGCAATCTAGAGACGCCCGTCCCTAGCATCGCACCCCATCCCTAGTCAGTTTCCCGCATATGCCCTTAGTAGGGACGGCCGTCGGTAGGTGCAGGGAAGCCCGTCGGTACGGTAACTGACCGGATCACGCCAGATTGGATAAAATTTAATCTCTTTTCTTTTTAAAAATAGGGATAGAATTTATCTAAAACTTGAATTTTAAAGTCCTTTTAAAATTCAAACTTTAGATAGAGATTTATCTTAACTATCTCAAAAAAATCCTATAAATAGAGGATAAAATTTCAGTTTTTGGGGTTAGAAAATTTGGAGAAATTTTGGAAAAAGAGAGAGAAATTCTAGAGAGAATTTTATTTAAAAGAGGCTATCAAATATTTTTTGGAAAAAATTGCTTTTTAGAAAAAGGTTTTTCTGTGAGCAAATTACACAAAAAGTTTATAAATCTCTATTCATCTGTAGAGTTTTATTTTGATAAAAACTTCTTCTAATTAGTTGATTTCCTCAATTCTTTTTCTTACGAATTAAGTCAAGTTGAGGTGACGAAATTCAGTTGTTTCCATCAATATAAGTAATTCGAACACACGATCGCTATCAAATTATCAAGAAAAGAACAATATAAATTTTCTTTCTTTGATCTGATTCTTCTTTTGATCCTTGCGAGGCACACGGGGACAAAATCATTCGACATCCACCCTAAAAGGTAAAATCCGAGGGTAAACATTCTGGATTAACATTTGTATAATTTAAGTTGATTTACATTGATTTCTATATACACTTTATATTCTTTTTTACAAAAGATTTAAGAGGTTCTTTGATTTGTTTTCCCCTCACTAGGGACGGCCACTGGCACGATCCAGGTAGCCGTCCCTAGGCAAAATTCTCATTTTTTTATCTCATAAAATCCTATCTCTTAACTTATTGCTGTTAGCATTTTCTCATTTTTATTTTTATTCATGTTTTTTGCTAACGTGTTTATCCTGGTGAGTTCTTTTCTGACCATTGAAAGTTGGAGTTGGGAGAGATGTTGGTTGCGCCATCCTGCGGATCTCGATTCGGGTTCATTTGTCTACCCTTACCTTGTATTTATGTTGTTATGGAAATGGTTTTAACGTTGTTAAGGTAAAAAGGACCAAAGGTTTTTTAAACAATTGAACCTGGAGATTTTCCCGAAAATGGTGGACCAATGTCTGTAAGCACCGTGTCCTGGAGCGGTCCGGATCGGAGGTTACCCTATGATGAAATCAATGTTCAAGGCCTGTGCAGGAGGCTGAAGTTGGAGGTTTTAGTCCCACGTTCCATGAGAAATGAGGTTTTTCTACACTTCAGGGGCAGAGGGGGAGAAAACGGGAGTTTTCCGAGTAAAAAAGGTTTTTTGTCCTCCACAGACGGCCAGCCCGTCTGTGGAGATAGCCCGTCGCTCCGAGTCACCGACGGCTCAGGGTTTTTTCCGACGCCCGTCGAAAAGTCACCGCCCCTGTCAGGAGCCGCCTGGTTTCCAGGAGCACGCAACCGTTCCGACGCCCGTCGGTGGATGTGGCAGGGCCGTCGGAAGTGTCCTTGTGTCAGTAGGATTCTTCCGACGCCCGCCCCTACGCACCGACGCCCGTCGGTCGTGTCTGGCTATATAAGGTCCGGATTTTCACTTCAAAAAGGTGGAAAATTTTTCAGAAGAGGAAACTCTGCCAAAATTCGAGCATATTTTCTCTCTCTTCCAAAAACACACATTTTCCAAAAAAAAAAAACTTTACTTAATCAAGGATCAAATCGATCAAAGGAACTAAAAGCTAATTAGTTTTCTTTAGATTTGAACTCCTAAATCGACTTTCTGAAGGATCGGAGGTGAAATAGCTCATTTTCTCTCTCTAATCTTTCATTCTCTTACTTTCTCGTGGAACGCGCGGGGATCTAACCGACATCAAAAATTCTACCCAAGGCAACTATCTGAGGGTAAATATTCCGGATTCTCTCTCCATTTTTATCTCATATTTAATTATTTATCATTTATTTATTCATCCCGTGAAAATTTTGAATACGTATTATTACTTTTCTTCATTTTGACTCCCTCATCTCCTTCTTGGATAAAACTTGTTTTTTATCTCGAAAGTCCCTTTCCTCCTCCCTGTTTTCCGGAGACAGAGGTGACCGACGGGTCATCTTTATGACCGACGCCCGTCGGTCACCCACCTACAGACGCCCATTCTTGAGTGACGAACGGGCATAACGACTAACCAAACCGACGCCCGTCGGTCAACCAGGAAAGGCCGTCGGTGGGTTCTGCCTCCGTTTTTTTTATCATTTTCCATCTCTATTCAGTCCCTTCGATTTCTTATGTGTTAATTTTATGAATGTTAACATCTCTTAACTTTTTGTGAGTGTATATTGGTTCTCTTGGATAATTTCGAGCTTGAGCGGTTGCCTACCATGCATGGTGGATTTCGTCTGGTTTAGTTTTCTTAAACCTCTTGATTTATTTCTCTCGCTCTTTCATTCATTGATTATTTTATGTATATGAATAAGCTCTTTTATCCCGTTAAATGTAAGAATAGATCAACGATTTATACTTAAACAAAATTGAGTTTTGTATAAAATGTAAAAAGGGTCCAACGCCCTATTTTCATCCAATAAAAATAATCACATATTAAATATCCCATTTTCAATGATGATGCATGAGAGGACCGAAGTCCTCAAAATAAATAATGCCCCGATTTGTGTATGAACCGCACATTTACATAAGGGAGTTGTATTCCGCTCCTTGTGTTATTGTAATTTATCGCTTTTGATATCTATTCTGCTCATTTACTGCTTTCCGAATGTGAATAAATGCGCCTTTTAAATCAACTGCATAGTGTGGAGAGAGAGCGAACAAATGACATTAAAATTTGATCATAAATTAATCGAGGTAGAAATAGATGAGAAATCCCGGACCCAGCTCTGGTCTTTGGGGCTCGAGAGGTTAGAGGTTATCCTCCAAAATACTTCTTGGGTCACGAGGCTTTAGCGCTAATCCTAGGCTCTTTTGGGCGAGAAGTTTACCTTCCAAGACCCCTCTAGCTGGCCCAAAATGGATACCAAGCGCAGTCTTAGGCTCTCCGAGGCGAGAGTAACTTTCCCAATGTTCTATTGGGTGGCGACTCCATGATACCTCTTTGTTGCCCAACATAGACGCACTTGCGATTTATTGCAAGATGCCAACGGACCCGCAAATGCCCCGGCCGCCCACGTGCGGGCGGTCCGAAAGGGCGGCCGCGGGGACCCGGCGCGCGTCACAGTGGCGACTCCACTGGGGACGTTATTGGTTCGAGATTTCGATTTGAAAATACCTCTTTTAACATTTATGATTAAAATTTAATTCATAAATTCGCTTTCTCTCAAATTTGCATTTACATATCATTAGAGCCTTAGAATAAGCTAGTTTGGTCCCTCTTCTAGCCCCGGTGCGTTCCTGAAGCACCTCCTCATTTTCACTCAATTTGGGGAAGTGTTAAGGATAATCACCAGCCCAAGCCAGGTACCTCAATGGTATATCAAAATGATGACCCGATCGGTCGCTATGCTCGTGATGAGCTAGACCCGTCGGCAGGGATCATGCTTGGGTAGCCTCAAAGAAACATCTCCCTCGTCCAAAGCTCATGTAATGACTGTAGTCACTCTCCACAGGTGAAATGAACCATAATCTCATGCTTGCTGTATGGATCTTCACATATTGGGTGAATCCAAATATCTCGCTTGGTAACCTAGCCAAAGGCTATCATGCCCCGGTAGGGCCATGTCGAAATTTATGGACCGTTCGAATACGTGACGATCATTATCCATCTGCTTGTACATTAGCATAGGAGTGTTATGCTGCCGGTTTTTTGCCGCGCACCATACGCGTCCATTGGGTTCCTCGTTAACCCTTGGGCTAATCCCACCTAGGAAAGAGACTGCACGACCACGTGTGTGGGAGAAATAAGGGTGGAAGGACTTACTTGCTTGCTTGTGCTCTGTAAATGTTGCATATCACGATCATGCATTATACATACATTTCATGCATCATTCTAACTTTTGTCCCTGCAGCCATCATAGATCTGCCCAGGTGGACTAGATCACCGACCGGGCGACTGATCCGAGTTCTTACTCCCGAGCTGTGAGATAGAGAAGGTCTGCCGGAGATCTTATCAGAAGTAAGTGGCACAGTATCTCATATGGCAAACTCACCCAGGGGGGAAGACGCCACCAGGGCCATGATTGCCGAAGAAGTGGGCCGTCGATTTGAAGAATTCGAGGGAAGGATGATGAATATGTTGGCCGCCTTGACGCAGCAGAACGCTCAGCCGAATGTTCCCCAGAATCCTCCTCCTCCTCCTCCAGTGAGACTGAATGAGCCTGAAGAAGAAAGGGTTGAAAGGCGAGAGGAGCCCGTTAGGCCGCCACCGGTAGAGTTGAGATCAGTGGCTTCGGGAGAGCTGAGAAGAAGGCCAGTGCTGAGAATTGATGACGATAGAGATATCGAGGATGATAGGTTGAGCGTGGCATCCGAAAAGGGGAAGGCACCTCAGGCTGATGATTTTATTTTAAAAAGGATGGAAGAGAGGTTCGAGGCCATGGCTCGTATGATAGGTAGAGCTCACGGGATGAATCCTGAGGATAGGGAGGATCCGAGGAGAGGTTGATCTTTTCCGATGCTAACTTACCGGCAGAAGGCCGTAATCATAACCGACCCTTATACATTAAGGCACAGATTAGCGGCAAGCACACTGCTTGCGTTATGGTGGACGATGGGTCTTCTATCAATGTATGCCCTTTGATAGCTTTACAAGCTTTTGGCTTAAGCAAGGACATGCTCAGCGAATCCGACCTGACTATCACGGCCTACGATAACTCAAGGAGGCAAGCCTCGGGAACCTTCAAGACCTTGGTCAAGACAGGACCTATCGAAGTGGAAGTCGAATTTGTGGTTCTGCCCATTCCTGCTAATTTCTCGGCTTTGCTAGGGAGACCCTGGTTTCATAAATTAGGAGGAGTGCCATCCACACTGCATCAGATGATAAAATTCCCGCACGAAGGGGAGGTGGTGACTATCAAGGCAGCCAGGGAAAACCAGGTCTCAGCGCTAGAAATTGCCAATCAGCCGTTCAGTGGTTTTCATGTATCTATGATAAAGGAAGAGCACGAATCAGGAGGTAGCCCGGCTGTGGTTAATATGTTGAAGAAGATGCACTATCTTCCTGGGGCTGGTTTGGGAAGAAGCTCCCAAGGGCTGCAGACCGCGATTACCACTCGAGGGCAGAAGAACCGTAAAGGTCTGGGGTACAGAGGTGGTTTTGGCAAGAAGAGGGTAACAGACAGGATTCCCCACATTTCAGAAAGCTTTGTCCCCGCATCCTCAGTATGTGCTTATACTGGTGAAGATGAACCGCAGTGGGTAGATGGGAGGATTGTCCCTGGCTTTGAGATTTTTAATGATGTATATGATTGGCACATCGGATTTGTCAAGACCGCTGAAGGCTTTTGGGATGAAGAAATCATGACCCAGGGGATCACTTGGGACAAGTGCGAGCTTGAGGAGATCGTTACTGAGAAAATGGTAGCTGCCAGGCTGAAAGGAAAAGGGAAGATAGCAGATTTAGAGCTGGAAGTGGAGGAGTTGAAGATCTCTTCCGACGTGCCTGAAGGGCCTCTGCTAGATCAGAAAGTCAATAGGCAAGCTGCAATAGCGTCAACCTCGGGAGCGGCAGAGGAAGTCTCTAGCCTAGATTGTCTTTTTATTCCAGAACTCTTTTATGATGTAGATGATAACAATAATATTATCAATAAGATGAACAATTTCACTTATTTGTGCGATGTTTCTGATGATTTCAACATGCATGAACATGATCATATTCCATCAATTTTTGACATTGACTCTACTGGCACAACGCCTTTCAATCTTGGAACTTCGGAAAATCCGAGAGAAATTCTAATAGCATCAAACATAACTCCTGAGGAGAGAAAAAATTTTGAGAGAATAATAACAAAACATGAAAAAGTCTTTGCCTGGACCTACGAGGATATGCCGGGGATTGACCGAGCCGTGGCGGAGCATGCCATCCCCACTTACCCAGATTGCAGGCCTGTGAAGCAGAAGTTGAGAAGGCTAAGGCCAGAATGGGCTGATAAGGTTAAGGAGGAAATCCGACAGCAGATCGAAGCTAAGTTTCTGGTGGAAGTCCAGTACCCTACTTGGCTGGCAAATGTGGTTCCTGTGGCTAAGAAGAACGGAAAGGTCAGGGTGTGCGTGGATTATCGAGATCTTAACAAAGCCTGTCCTAAGGATGATTTTCCACTGCCCCATATTGATGTATTGATAGACAGTGCCGCCAACTGCGCGATGTACAGCTTTGGGGATGGATATGTGGGCTACAATCAGATCCTGAACAAGATAGCTGACCGGGTCAAGACTGCCTTCATCACAGAGTGGGGTACTTATGCCTATCGGGTTATGCCTTTCGGCTTAAAGAATGCGGGGGCCACGTACCAGAGGATGGCGACCAAGATCCTAAGCGACCTGATTCACAAAGAAGTAGAGGTGTATGTTGATGATATGATGGTCAAATCAGCCACCCGAGAGGGGCACTTTGAAGCTCTAGAGAAGTTCTTCACCCGGATCGACAGGTATAATCTGCGACTTAACCCCAAGAAGTGCATTTTTGGGGTGACTTCAGGAAAGCTGTTGGGACATGTCGTCAGTCAGAGGGGGATAGAAATTGACCCCGATAAGGTGAAAGCTATCAGAGAGATGCCTGTGCCACAAAAGGAAAAAGATGTAAGGAGTTTTCTGGGCAAGTTGCAGTATGTTAGCCGGTTTATTGCCAAGCTCACTTCGATATGTGAACCTGTTTTTAAGCTGCTTAGGAAGAATCAGCCCGTAGTCTGGAATGAAGACTGCCAGAGAGCCTTTGATAATATCAGGGAGTACCTGTTAAATCCGCCAGTACTAAGACCTCCGCAACCTGTCAAACCGCTTATTCTGTACCTGGCAGTAGAAGACGGTTCAGTGGGCGCCATGATGGCTCAAGAGGATGAGTTTGGGGTGGAGTTTGCAGTTTATTACCTCAGCAAGAAGTTTCTGGCTTACGAAATAAAATATGCTGAAGTAGAGAAGATCTGCCTTGCAGTGATTTGGGCATCGAAGAAGCTAAGGCATTACTTTCACTCGTACAAGGTTCAGGCTGTAGCCAAGCAGAATCCTTTAAGATATTTGCAGGAGGCACCATCTTTGCTTGGAAAGATGGGGAGGTGGTTGCTCTTGCTACAAGAGTTTGATGTGCAATACATCACCCGCAAGACTATTAAGGGGCGAGCTGTAGCCGAATTTCTTGCTGAGCATCCTATCCAAGGGGACACCCTCGAATTTACCTTTCCTGACGAGAGCATAGGCACGATTTCTGTTCAAGGATGGCAATTGCATTTTGACGGGGCGGTAAACAACAAAGGAGCCGGAGTCGGAGTCATCCTAACAACCCCAGATAATGAGAAACTTCCTCTCGCTAAGAAACTGAGATACAAAGCAACCAACAACGAAGCTGAGTATGAAGCATGCACTTTTGGGTTGGAGGCTTTGGCTGTGTTGGGGGCCAGAAATGTAGAGGTATTTGGTGATTCGTCCTTGGTAATAAACCAGATCCGAGGTGAGTGGGCTGTTAAGGAAGAGCGACTGGTCCCTTATGTTCAATATCTGAAAGGGATGTGTGGGCAGTTTGAGATTTGCACCTTCTACTTCGTGCCAAGAGACGAGAACCGTTTGGCTGATGCGTTGGCAACCTTAGTATCAATATGGGATAACCCTGAGGGAGTGGCCATGAAGCCGGTGCTGATTTCGAGCTCTGATAGGCCCAGCTTTGAAACCGTGCCTGTAATGGAATTAGAGGTGTCAGATGGGAGGCCGTGGTACTTTGATATCATGAATTACTTGGAAAGCGATAGATTTCCAGAGGAAGCCACTGAAAAAGATCAGAGGATGATACGTAAGTTATCTACTCAGTTCATATCCTTGGAAGGGGTGCTGTATAAGAGACGGTCAGATGGGATCCAGCTCAGATGTTTGAATGAGAGAGAAGCGCGCAAGATAATGGAAGAAACCCATGCAGGGGTCTGCGGGGCCCACATGAATGGTGCGACCTTGGCCAAGAAGATAATGAGGCAAGGCTTTTATTGGCTTACGATGGACACTGATTGTTCAAAATATGTCAAGCAATGTCAGTTGTGCCAACAGTACGCGGATCTGAGCCACCTGCCGGTATCAGAGCTACATAACTTAACATCTCCTTGGCCGTTTGCCGCCTGGGGGATAGATATCATTGGGGAGATTCGCCCTACGGCGTCCAATGGGCACAGGTACATCATAGTCGCGATCGACTACTTCACCAAATGGGTCGAGGCAGAATCTTTCAAGAAAATTGACGCAAGGGATATGGCCAGGTTCATAGAGAGGAATTTGATCTGCAGATATGGTCTCCCTCACCACCTAGTGTCTGATAATGGAGTGCAGTTTATGGGAGAGACCAGAAAACTTCTTGAGAAGTACGGTGTTGGGCATCATAAATCCTCTCCCTACCGACCGCAAGCGAATGGAGCAGTGGAAGCCGCCAATAAGAATGTGAAGAAGATCTTGTCCAAGATGGTCCAAACCTACAAAGATTGGGCTGAGAAGTTGCCCTTCGCCCTGTGGGGATACAGAACGACAGTAAGATCATCTACGGGCGCTACACCATTTTCTCTGGTATACGGAACAGAAGCAGTATTGCCGGTAGAGATAGAGCTTAAATCATTAAGGGTGGTCATGGAGGCCCAAATCCCGGAAGCCGAATGGGCGCAGCAGAGATTGCAGCACTTGAACTTGCTGGATGAGAGTAGGCTGAAAGCTTATTATCATAATCAGATATATCAGAAGAGATTAGCGAGAACTTTCGGAAAGAAGGTGAGGAAACACCCGCTGAAAGAGGGGGACTTGGTGTTCAAGCAGATGAGGCCAGGAATACCAGATATCAGGGGGAAATTCAGGCCTACCTGGGAAGGGCCGTACATCCTTAAGAAGCTGTTGTCCAGAGGGGCTGCAATCTTATCAGACAGCGATGGGAACGAGTTCAAGGAGCCAGTCAATGTCGACAGACTCAAAAGGTTCCACGGCTAAAGACCAAAATAAAAAGAAGAGAATAAAATGCCCTGCAAGTCGAAAACCGAAAAAAGGCGGCTGTGCTAAAATTGGGCGCCTCGACAGGGTGAAAACCGAAAAAAAGGCATCCTGTGCAAAAATTAGAGGCATGAGAGAGAATGTCCGATCGTGAAAACCCGAGAGGGCCGATCGGTAACAGGAGTTGATGCTGTTAAAATTTGGTTTCATGTATTGATAGTGCATAAGCAGCTGAGTAAATGCCAAAACTGATCATGTATGCTGAAATTATCTAGAAATGCACACGAAACTTGTGAAAGGGATGAATATTATTCTTTTCACTTTTGTCATTTTCTAGTTCTGCATTAAAAAGAAATGTAGCAAAAAATACACATGTAGGCTAAACTAGGTCTTGCTGCTGCTCTCGCCGATCAGATGCTTGAGCCCTCGAGTCCTATTATCGGAGGTTGGGCTGAGGATCCACTTCTTGTACCCGCTGGTTGAGGATGCAGAATGATTGCCAAACCTCGGGATGACAGTCTTCACAGGTAATCTGCCCCATAGCTCATGATACCGGGAAGCAAATGCGACCGAGAGATCTCCTCCTCGGAAAGCAAGGGGAACCCTCACTATATCCTGGGTCATCCCAAGCTGCCGTGAACATCGCGAGGTAATGCAGAAGGTAGCCTGGCGGAGGCCGCAGAGGGGGACACAACCTGATGACCCATCGGTGACCGCATGAGACAGCGGGAGCCAGGCGGATGTAAAACTGATGTCGTCATCTGACAGCTCACTAAACCTGGTAATGCCTTCACTAGTCGTGGCACACCCATACAGTCGCCGACGAGGCAAGAAATGGCTCGGCATGTACCGCGGAATGACTCGGGGAGGTGGTTCAGACAGCATCTTCAGTTTTTCCTGTAGCCAGATCTAAAAAAAAAAAAAAAAAAAAAAAAAAAAAAAAAGCCGCTGGAGTAAGTAGGGTTTGCTTTAGGCAAAAATAAGGCACAGGGTTGTGTGAAAATCCGAAAGGACGCACCTCCCGTAAAGAAAAGCTAGTGTGAAAATCCATAAGGGACGCACTACCTTTAAAATAATGACGTACCTGGAGTAATAAGGGGCTACCGGTAAATGTTGTAGTGGACCCAGAGCTCACAGCGTCCAGACCTAAGATGGTTTCGGCCAAAACAAGTGGTAGAGGGGACAATCCTAGATGAAAGTCACTCAGAACTCCAAGCAGACGAAAGTCGCCTGTCAGCCTCCTGGAACAACAGTAAGGAAGTTCACCATGCAGAATAGGAACGTGATACTTACCCGATAGGTGGGGATGTCAGTGAACTGATCTAGGGCCTCGATCAGGGGCTCCAGAGAAAAGGAGGAACTCAGAGGAATCAGCCGGTTGGCCGCCGAGGGGGATATCCCCAGGGCTAGGGCTACGTCCCGGGTCTGAAGTAGGTCGCAGCGGGGGATGCAAGGCAAGGCGCCAGGAGGGAACTGGGCTCCCAGAATGGAAGCCAATTCTTCAGAAAGAGGGCACAGTTCCTGATAGGTGAACTGGAAGACGTGAAATCGAGGGTTCCAGAAGTGGGTCGCCGCCAGAAGGAGGTTCTGATCGACTTTGACCCGGCACAGATATTTCAGCCCAGCCAGAGAGGAAAGGGCGCCTTCTCCCCAAGTGTGTTTGTCATCTAAGATATGGTGCATCCTTTGAGCAGGAGGGGAGAACATTTTGAGAAGAATGAAATCCCAAGGTGCTGGAAAATGAAGAGACAAGAAAATCTTGCAGATTTTATAGGAGAAGGTCACCGACGGCCTGCCCGCCCCTCTACAGGGACGGTCTGCCCGCCTCTCTACGGAGACGGCTTGAACGTCCCTCCATAGAGGCGGCCCGTCCGTCGGAAGTCCACCGGGCAGAAACACGCGTCATCATCGCATTCATCACGAAATTAAATTGCATTCATTTCGCGACAGACGGCCAGCCCGTCGGTCGCTTTTACAGACGCCCTGCCCGTCGGTCATGAAATTCTATATAAGGGCGAGTGACAGACGGCGCAAACGTTGCTGTCCCTTTCTCCTTCCTCTCTCAAGCGGTTTCTAAGTAGTTTTTGGCGTTTTTTGAGTCTTTTCTTCTTATTTTTTCGCGATTTCTTCGTTTTTTCGCATTATATACTCACCCGGTGCTCGGATATTTGTATTTCCCTAATTTCTACACTTCTCCGGATTGCAAGTAAGTAAATAATTACTTCTCTATTATTTATTTATCTATTTATTTAATTCAGTTCTACATTCTTTCTTCTTTTAACTCTAAGGAATCTTAAATAGCTTCAGAATTCAGGGGGAAATGCTGCCCAATTTTCTATATTATTTTGTAGTTAAATCCGAACTTTTTGCATGATCACATAAAAATAGAGTTTTTCTATAACCTTGGTGCTGTAGAGTTACACCTTTTTAGCGCACCATTTTGTGCATTTCTTTGCTTTTATGGCCTGAGGCAATTATTTTGATTTGTTGGGGGCACACTCTTGCCGGGGTGCGCCCCATTTAAAGCATTTACTATTGCTAGGGCCTGAGGCCTGTTGTCTTGCTTTTTTCACGCAGGGGGTAGGGCACGTCCCTGCCCGGGTGCTGCCCAAATTTTTATCTTTTATTCTAGAATTGAATATTTATTTACTTTCCGAGTATGATGCATGCCTTAGGACTTGGAAAGCCCATCTTTATTCGCTTTAATTATCTTCGTGAGGACTACATGTTCCTTTGCCATGATGCGTGCAAGGCATGTTAGGATACTTCCGTAGACAGGATGTTTGCTATTTTTATCTGTCATTACTTTTTTATCTCATGATGGGCCGCCATTGCCCTGTTAAGGCCTAGATGGACCTTAGATTTTGAAAAATAAACCTGATAGTGCTTGCTTTGCTAAGTTTTCGCTATCTGACTTTTTCCTTTTTACAGGATGCCTCCCAGACGCAGAGCACCACAGGCCCAGCCCGAGCTTGAGGCCCCGGCTTGGATGGATGATGAGTCCGCCCAGAGGTACAGGGCGTTGGCTCAGGTAGAGTTTCGGGCCAGCCGCTTTGTATCTCGCCCTTTTTTAGAGGCCCTCGGGTTGGCCCCGGAGTTCGATTTACTTGCCGAGGGAGCGGGCTGGACAGAGTTTCTTGAGCCTGCCTTCCAGACATTTCCAGAGGCTACCCGCCAGGTCTTGGCCACTCTCCGTTACACAGGCTTTCAGAGCGCAGATACTGACCCGGGGGTGATACAGTTTTGGTTTGATGGCGACCATGTCAGCATCACCAGGCAGAGGTTCGCTCAGGCTATGGGGCTTCCTTCGGGGGAGGAGGTTGAGATCCCGCGGCGAGCGGTGAGACGCGCCCATTGGGCGGCTATTGCTATACCAGGAGTGCTGTATGATCACGATACAGCGAAGAGCACCGTACTGGTGTCTCAGGCACTCTGGTATCTGCACAGAGTGCTTTCCAGCTCGTACCTCGGTCGAGCTGGTAATCCAGGGTCGCTTAACGCGGCCGAGATCTGGAGCCTCTGGGCTATGGTGGCAGGCCAGCGTCTCAACATTAGCCACGAGATCTTGGCCAACCTGGCCAGAGTGGGCAGAGGGTCGACACCAGTGGTGATGGTAGGGGGGGTCATCACCCGATTACTGTTGGGATTGGGGTTTACACCCGAGAGGCTGAGAGGACCTCTACCGGAGGGGATCCATGTAGATGCTGCAGCAGCGGTTCAGATGGGGATGATCTCCCCGATTTCTAGCCAGGCAGAGGCCTACAGGGTGTTGACTATCCATGAGACCCGGCGGTTGTTCTCGCTTCCACCCTTGGGGGCAGATCCTGATCACCCAGAGCACCAGGAGGAGCAGCCTCCACAGCCCGAGCCACAGGCCGAGCCACAGCTCCAGCCTCCGTAGGTGCAGCCTCCACAGACTGAGCCTCAGCCGGAGCACCAGCCTCCTCCACCTCCTCAGTCCCAGGCAGTGCCTCCGCCACAGCACCAGGAGCCTCCTAGGACCCCCATGGATTTTGATTTTGAGGTCACGATGGACGAGCTCTTCGGCTCTTCACCGGCGTCTAGGGTCCCGACTCCGGCCCCGTCACCAGGTACCAGGATACAGAGGCCTGCCCGCGAGCCCTTCGAGAGATACCATCCGTACTCCCGAGGCGATCCTGGGGCATCCACTTCTTCGGCACCACCACCAGAGCCAGCGCCACATCAGCCAGCTCAGCCGGACTATTTCCAGCTCCTCTCCTCCATATTTACGGCCTTTGAGCGGCGACAGGATGAGAGGGATAGGGCCATTCATGAGAGGTTGGATCGCCAGCAGACTGCTATCCAGGAGCAGTCTCAGGCAGTGGAGCGCCTATCCCGAGAGCAGGCAGGCTACATGGAGCATGCAGCGAGGGAGCAGACTCGGGCCATGGATGCCCTTAGAGATGAGCAGATTCGAGTTCTGGAGGCCTTCAGGGGAGAGCAGATGAGGCTAGTTGAGCAGATTGCTCAGGGGCAGAGAGAGTTGAGGCAGCAGCTCGCTCACGATGTGGGGACGTCGCAGGACCAGGCGTCGCAGAGGGTTGACATGACCCTTCAGATGATTGACGAGTCACTGGACTCTCTGAGATCCCGCATCCAGGCGATAGAGGGGATTCTCCCTCCTCTTTCCCAGACCATGAGAGAGTTCCGGGAGCAGACGGAGCAGAGCTTAGAGCGTAGGAGAGCAGCCGCCGTTGAGCAGACCACTCAGCTGAGCCAAGCCTTCAAGAAGTTGGGGGAAAAGATCTCTGAGACCTTAGGGTTTCTGGGCACTTGTACCCAGCCCTTCTTAGATGGCTATGCTCAGGTACAGTTCAGGCGAGCCCATGATCACGAGGCAGGACCCTCTACAGCTCCGTCACCACCTCAGGCCCGTCCACCTCCGCCAGGGACCGTGCACATATCAGATGATGAGGATCCCGATGAGCCTTCAGACTACACACCTCTCTGAGCTTCAGGGAGTTATTTTTGTATCTCTTGTATTTTGTATATGCATTGTACAAAAATGACATTTCTAGTGGAAAACTTTTGCTCCATTATTTGCATGTTTTTCTTTTCGATTAATTACTTAAATAACACCACAGGAAGTGTATATTCTCATATTTACTCATGTGTCGATAAAAATGACAATAAAAAAATAATAACACGAAAGAAAGACAAACAACAAAAGAATAATAATCAATAACAGGTCAAAAGATGACCTTTCAAACATGAATTAACAAAATCTTTTATCTCATAGGTATAAAGGAATACCAACCTAAGCACGGACATCGATTAAGGAGGTCTCCTTCGAAACAAGGAAACCAGCGGAGTTTTCACACTCCAAGATCGAAGCTGCAGTTGAAGAAACACTGCTCTTCACCCCGAAGCTGCGGTTCAAGAAACACCGCTCTTCACCAGATCGAAGCTGCAGTTGAAGAAACACTGCTCTTCACCCCGAAGCTGCGGTTGAAGAAACACCGCTCTTCACCAGATCGAAGCTGCAGTTGAAGAAACACTGCTCTTCACCCCGAAGCTGCGGTTGAAGAAACACCGCTCTTCACCAGATCGAAGCTGCAGTTGAAGAAACACTGCTCTTCACCTCGAAGCTGCGGTTGAGGAAACGCCGCTCTTCACCAGATCGAGATTGAAGCCAAAGCTTGCTGCATCTCACCAAGCCCTACGGATCGAGATGAGGTCTAACCGGCAAAAAGGTATGGAAGGTGAAAAGCCGCCGAAGGTACGCTTTCTTTCCAACCTTTCTCTGAGTTTTGGCTTATCTAGGCACTTGTGCGCTAGTTTCCCCAAAACTGGGGGCAACTGTAAGCACCGTGTCCTGGAGCGGTCCGGATCGGAGGTTACCCTATGATGAAATCAATGTTCAAGGCCTGTGCAGGAGGCTGAAGTTGGAGGTTTTAGTCCCACGTTCCATGAGAAATGAGGTTTTTCTACACTTCAGGGGCAGAGGGGGAGAAAACGGGAGTTTTCCGAGTAAAAAAGGTTTTTTGTCCTCCACAGACGGCCAGCCCGTCTGTGGAGATAGCCCGTCGCTCCGAGTCACCGACGGCTCAGGGTTTTTTCCGACGCCCGTCGGAAAGTCACCGCCCCTGTCAGGAGCCGCCTGGTTTCCCGGAGCACGCAACCGTTCCGACGCCCGTCGGTGGATGTGGCAGGGCCGTCGGAAGTGTCCTTGTGTCAGTAGGATTCTTCCGACGCCCGCCCCTACGCACCGACGCCCGTCGGTCGTGTCTGGCTATATAAGGTCCGGATTTTCACTTCAAAAAGGTGGAAAATTTTTCAGAAGAGGAAACTCTGCCAAAATTCGAGCATATTTTCTCTCTCTTCCAAAAACACACATTTTCCAAAAAAAAAAACTTTACTTAATCAAGGATCAAATCGATCAAAGGAACTAAAAGCTAATTAGTTTTCTTTAGATTTGAACTCCTAAATCGACTTTCTGAAGGATCGGAGGTGAAATAGCTCATTTTCTCTCTCTAATCTTTCATTCTCTTACTTTCTCGTGGAACGCGCGGGGATCTAACCGACATAAAAAATTCTACCCAAGGCAACTATCTGAGGGTAAATATTTCGGATTCTCTCTCCATTTTTATCTCATATTTAATTATTTATCATTTATTTATTCATCCCGTGAAAATTTTGAATACGTATTATTACTTTTCTTCATTTTGACTCCCTCATCTCCTTCTTGGATAAAACTTGTTTTTTATCTCGAAAGTCCCTTTCCTCCTCCCTGTTTTCCGGAGACAGAGGTGACCGACGGGTCATCTTTATGACCGACGCCCGTCGGTCACCCACCTACAGACGCCCATTCTTGAGTGACGAACGGGCATAACGACTAACCAAACCGACGCCCGTCGGTCAACCAGGAAAACAGGTGGGTTCTGCCTCCGTTTTTTTGATCATTTTCCATCTCTATTCAGTCCCTTCGATTTCTTATGTGTTAATTTTATGAATGTTAACATCTCTTAACTTTTTGTGAGTGTATATTGGTTCTCTTGGATAATTTCGAGCTTGAGCGGTTGCCTACCATGCATGGTGGATTTCGTCTGGTTTAGTTTTCTTAAACCTCTTGATTTATTTCTCTCGCTCTTTCATTCATTGATTATTTTATGTATATGAATAAGCTCTTTTATCCCGTTAAATGTAAGAATAGATCAACGATTTATACTTAAACAAAATTGAGTTTTGTATAAAATGTAAAAAGGGTCCAACGCCCTATTTTCATCCAATAAAAATAATCACATATTAAATATCCCATTTTCAATGATGATGCATGAGAGGACCGAAGTCCTCAAAATAAATAATGCCCCGATTTGTGCATGAACCGCACATTTACATAAGGGAGTTGTATTCCGCTCCTTGTGTTATTGTAATTTATCGCTTTTGATATCTATTCTGCTCATTTACTGCTTTCCGAATGTGAATAAATGCGCCTTTTAAATCAACTGCATAGTATGGAGAGAGAGCGAACAAATGACATTAAAATTTGATCATAAATTAATCGAGGTAGAAATAGATGAGAAATCCCGGACCCAGCTCTGGTCTTTGGGGCTCGAGAGGTTAGAGGTTATCCTCCAAAATACTTCTTGGGTCACGAGGCTTTAGCGCTAATCCTAGGCTCTTTTGGGCGAGAAGTTTACCTTCCAAGACCCCTCTAGCTGGCCCAAAATGGATACCAAGCGCAGTCTTAGGCTCTCCGAGGCGAGAGTAACTTTCCCAATGTTCTATTGGGTGGCGACTCCATGATACCTCTTTGTTGCCCAACATAGACGCACTTGCGATTTATTGCAAGATGCCAACGGACCCGCAAATGCCCCGGCCGCCCACGTGCGGGCGGTCCGAAAGGGCGGCCGCGGGGACCCGGCGCGCGTCACAATGTCCCGTTTCAGCCAATAAAATTGACACTTCATAAAAAATCGTTTTTGTAATGAATATGCATGGTAGGACCAAAGTCCTCATTCCAATGAATATCCCGTTTTATACACGTATCACACTTTTATAATGGGAGTTGTATTCCGCTCCTCGTGTTATTGTAATTTATTTCGAACACTTTATCTTAATTCTTTCATCTATTTACCGCTTTGGATGTGAATGATTTGCGCTTTAATAAAATGCATCGTGTGGAAAGTTGGTGAAATAATAAACTCAAAACATAATTGTAAAATTAATCAAAGTACGAATAAATGAGAAGTCCCGAACTCACTCTGGTCTTTGGGACTTAAAGAGGCGAGAGGTTTAGGACTTCCAAGACACCTCTTGAGTCCCACCAAAAGGCTTAAATATACAATCCTAGGCTCTAGGGGAGCAGAGGATAAGGCCTCCAAGATCCCTTTAGCTAGCTCAAGATGGATATGTATGCGCCGTCTTAGACTCGATAAGGCTAGATGACCCTTCCCAATGTTCTATTGGGTGGCGACACAAAGAAACCTCATTGTTGCCCAAAATAGACGCACTTGTAAATACCTTACAAGTTTTATGAACCTCTCCCGATCGCCCTGAAGCGGGCTTTCGGGAGGACGCGAGGTTCGGCGCGTGTTACACCTGGGACTCCTGACGAGTGCATTACCAGATTCAATGAGACATCAGACGATGATGTTAGCTTTACGCACGCTTGGCTTCCCTTGTCCGGTGCAGTTATTGATGGGTCTTCAGGATGTGTTCCCTTATGCGGGCTCCATGAGGCGACCTTTTACATCATGGTTCGTTGATCCTGTCAACTCGGAGTAACTCAGGATGTGGTGAGACTCCCTTTATCTTTTCGAGGTGGAGTTCTTTCTGCGGCCTTTGCCTCCCGCTATCATGAGCTTTGGAGCCGACTACCATTTAAAAGATGGATACTTAGCCCGGCGGCTGATAACCGAACCCGACGACTGAGGCATTTGGCCAGCGAGGGTAGTAGTAGGGCATAGTTTAGCTTTACATGCGTTTTGAGTAGTATGTTTCTTTTTAAAGCAGAGTTGGACAATAATGTAAATGAATAAATCAAACTTATTTCATTTCACAAATTTGTGTACATTTCAGTATGACTTCAGCATACATGATCGCTTTTTGACATTAATTCAATTATGCAAGACTACATTCATTCATGGAACTAAATCTTGACAGCATCAAACTCCTGTCTCCAATCAGCCCTCTCGGGTTTTCATGATTGGATATTTTCTCTCAAGTCTCTAATTTTTTCCCAGGATGCCTTTTTTCGGTTTTCACCCTAACGAGGCGCCCGATTTTAGCAGGGCCGCCTTTTTTCGATTTTCGACCCGCAGGGCTTTTATTCTTTTCTTTTGATTTTGGTCTTTAGCCATGGAACCTTTTGAGTCTGTCGATATTGACCGGTTCCTTGAATTCATTACCATCGCTATCCGATAAGATTGCAGCTCCTTTGGATAACAGCATCTTGAGGACATATGGCCCTTCCCAAGTTGGTCTAAATTTTCCTCTGATATCCGGTACGCCTGGTCTTATCTGTTTGAACACTAAATCCCCCTCCTTCAGTGGATGCTTTTTCACCTTTTTTCCAAATGATCTGGCCAGCCTTTTCTGATAGATCTGATTATGATAGTAAGCTTTCATCCTGCTCTCATCTAATAAGTTCAAACGCTGTAACCTCTCTTGTATCCATTCGGCTTCCAGAATCTGAGCTTCCATGACTACTCTCAGTGATTTAAGCTCTACCTTAACCGGCAGCACTGCCTCTATTCCATAAACCAAGAAAATGGAGTAACTCCTGTAGACGTCCTTATCGTCGTTCTGTAACCCCACAATGCAAAGGGAAGCTTCTCTACCCAGTCTTTGTAGGTTTGGACCATCTTGGCTAGGATCCTCTTCATATTCTTATTGGCAGCCTCTACTGCCCCGTTAGCTTGTTGTCGATAGGGGGAGGATTTGTGGTGCTCGATCCCGTTCTTCTCAAGAATCTTTCTGGTTTCCCCCATGAATTGCACCCCGTTATCAGACACTATGTGATGTGGGAGGCCATATCTGCATATCAGATTTCTTTCAATGAACCTGGCCATGTCTCTTGCGTCGATATTCTTAAAGGACTCCGCCTCCACCCATTTTGTAAAATAGTCGATTGCAACTATTATATATCTGTGTTCGTTGGATGCCGTAGGGCGGATTTCTCTAATAATGTCTATTCCCCAAGCAGCGAATGGCCAAGGTGACGTTAGGCTGTGTAGCTCTGACACTGGCAAATGCCTTAAGTCTGCGTATTGCTGGCATAGCTGGCACTGCTTCACATATTTTTAGCAATCGTTATCCATCGTAAGCCAGTAGAAGCCTTGCCTCACAATCTTTTTGGCTAATGTCAGCCCATTCATATGGGCTCCGCATATTCCGGCGTGTGTTTCTTCCATTACCCTCCTGGCCTCTTTTTCGTCCAAACACCTCAATTGGATATCATCAGCTTGCCGTTTGTACATTATCCCATTTATACAAATGAACTGGGTAGATAGCTTGCGAATCAATCTTTGATCATTTTCGGTAGCCTCCTCTGCAAATGTCATATTATCTAGGTAATTCATAATGTCATGATACCATGGCTTTCCATCCGCGACTTCTACTTCCATAACTGATCTCGATTCGAAGCTAGGTCTCTCAGAACTATAAATTAAAATTGGCTTCATGTGCACCCCTTCAGGGTTGTCCCACATTGATACTAGCATGGCGAGCGCATCGGCTAACTGATTTTCATCCCTAGGAATGAAATGGAATGTGCATACTTCGAATTGACTGCTCAGATCTCTCAAGTGCCGGATATATGGCACTAGCCTCTCTTCTTTCACGGCCCATTCACCTCGGATTTGATTGACCACCAAGGAAGAATCACCAAACACTTCCACATTCTTCGCTCCTAAAGCTATTAATGCCTCCAATCCAAAAACACATGCTTCGTATTCAGCTTCGTTATTGGTAGCCTTGAATCTCAACTTTTTCGCCAAGGGAAGCTTTTCGTCATCCGGGGTTATCAGAATGACTCCTACTCCTGCCACTTTTTTATTCACAGCTCCGTCAAAGTGTAATTTCCAACCTTGAATCCCGATAGCTGCCACATCCTCATCTGGAAAGTTAAACTCGTATGAGTCTCCTTGGATCGGGTGTTCTGCTAGAAATTCCGCCACTGCACTCCCTTTGATGGTCTTCCGGGTGAGATACTCCACATCAAATTCTTGAAGTAACAGCAACCACCTACCCATTTTCCCAAGCAAAGATGGGGCCTCTTGCAAATATCTCAGGGGATTCTGCCTCGCGACTGCCTGCACTTTGTAAGCATGAAAGTAATGTCGCAACTTCTTAGAAGCCCAGATTACTGCAAGGCAAATCTTTTCTACCTCAGTGTATTTGACTTCATAGGCTAAGAATTTCTTACTGAGGTAATAAAGAGCAAATTCCACTCCAACATCATCCTCTTGGGCCATCATAGCACCTACAGAACTGTCCTCTATGGCCAAGTATAGGATCAGCGGCTTGCCTGGCCGTGGTGGTCTCAGTACCGGTGGATTCAACAAATATTCTCTGACAGCATCAAAAGCCTTTTGACAACTCTCGTTCTATACTACTGGTTGATCTTTTCTGAGTAGTTTAAAGATTGGCTCATAGATTGAAGTAAGCTTAGCGATAAATCTACTGATGTATTGCAACCTGCCCAAAAAGCTTCTTACATCCTTCTGTTTCTGCTGTATCGGCATTTCTCTGATGGCCTTAACCTTATCCGGGTCAATCTCAATCCCCCTTTTACTAACTATGTGTCCTAGCAGCTTCCCTGAGGTAACACCAAAGATAGACTTTTTAGGATTCAACCGCAAGTTGTACTTATCTATCCTTCGAAAGAACTTTTCCAGGGCTTCAAAATGGCCTTCTCTAGTGGCTGACTTTATCATCATGTCGTCCATGTATACCTCTACCTCTTTATGAATCAATTCATCCAATTTCTTCATTGCCATCCTCTGATAAGTGGCTCCTGCATTTTTAAGGCCAAAAGGCATCACACGATAAGCGTAAGTCCCCCACTCCGTGATGAAGGCCGTCTTGATCCGATCAATTATTTCATTGAGAATTTGATTGTAGCCCGCGTAACCATCTTTGAAGCTATACATCTCACAAGCAGCGGCGCTGTCTATTAGTACGTCTATATGAGGCAATGGAAAATCATCTTTTGGACAGGCCTTATTCAGATTCCGATAATCCACACATACTCTTACTTTGCCATTCTTCTTGGCTACAGGGACAACATTGGCCAACCATGTTGGGTATTGCACCTCGACTAGAAACTTGGTTTTGATTTGCTGGCGAATCTCTTCTTTCACTTTCTCCGCCCATTCTGGCCTAAGCCTTCTCAACTTCTGCTTAACAGGTTTATGGTCTGGATAGGTGGGGATAGCATGCTCTGTGACTTTCCGATCAATTCCTGGCATATCTTCGTAGGTCCAGGCAAAGACTTTTTCATATTTCTTTAAGATTCTCTCAAATTTTTCTCGCTCTTTAGGAGTTATATCTGATGCTATCAAAATTTCTTTTGGATTTTCTAGGGTTCCAAGATTGAATGGATTAGCATCAGTTGAATCAATATCAAATATGGATGGATACTGATCATGATCATGCATAGTGAAATCATCAGAAACATCACACAAGTAAGCAAAACCATTCAATTTATTAATAAGATTGAAATTGTCATTAACATCATTGAAAAGTTCTGGAGCAAAAAGAAAATCTAAACTATTTTCCTCTTCCTCCTCTGCTAGTGTATCTACCGCAGTCGACGTTTTCGCATCACATCGGCCCTTTGGAATCTCCTCATTCACCTCCCGCACAGCTTCCTCTATCTTGGCCTTTCCTTTCAGCTGGGTGGTTATCATCTTTTCAGTAATTATTTCTTCCGGCGTCTCGCGGTCCCAAATTGTCCTACTAGTCATGATTTTTTCATCCCAAAAACCCTCTGCTGGCTTGATTAATCCAATGCCCCAGTCATAGACATCATTGAAAACCTCGAAACCTGGCACAATTCTTCCATCCAGCCACTGCGGTTCATTTTCTCCTGCATAGGCACATGCTGCGGTTGCTGGCACAAAGGTCTTCCGAATATGGGGAACTTCCATTTTTGACTTCTCGCCTTTCTTTACAGCACCTGTATATCCAAGACCCCTCTTGTCTTTTTGACCCTTAGTGGTAACGGCTGTCGGTAACCCTTGAGAATTCTTGCCCAGTCCTGCACCAGGGAGGAATGACATTTTCTTCATCATATTCAATACCTGGGGGCTTTCTTCCTTCTGCTCTTCTTTGCCTATCATGGTGACATAAAACCCATTAAACGGCTGTCTGGCTATCTCCAGTACTGAAACCTGATTCTCTCGTGCAGCCTTTATAGTCACGATCTGGCCTTCGTGAGGTATCTTTACCATCTGATGCAGTGTAGAAGGGACTCCTCCCAATCTATGAAACCATGGTCTGCCTAGCAAAGCTGAGAAATTGGCGGGTATGGGCAACACCACAAACTCTACTTCTGACTCTACCGGTCCCGTTTTCACCACCGCTGTGAAGGTTCCCGAAGCCTGCCTACGCGAGTTGTCATATGCCGTGATGGTAAGATCAGATTTTGCCAACATATCCTCTGTTACCCCAAAAGCTGCTATTGCTACCTGTGGGCATACATTTATGGAAGAACCATCATCTACCATCACACAGGCGGTATACTTTTGGTTAATCTGTGCCCTTAATCGCACTGGTAAAAACAACATTCTCTCTCGATCCTCCTTTTACTACCTCTAGAAGTTCCGTAGGTGAAATGGTTGTAGCCACAGTTGCTTCGCACAAAGCCTCCACCACCTTCTGCCTATGTGATGGTGACTGTCTCAGAAGATCCCATATTAAAATCTGAGCCGGGGTCTTTTTCAGTTGCTTGACAATCGGATCTTCCTCCGGCTCCTTTCCCCTTCTATCCTCAATCGGCTCTTGTGGCTTCTCCACTTCCGGGGCTATCTTTCCACTCCGGGTCATAGCTCCCACTTCTTTCCTCTTTGGTTCTTCTCCTTCCTCTTTCGAACCCCAAAGGTCGGAAAATGTTTCCAAATCATCATTTTCAGTTCCACTATCATCAGTGGACCAGCAATCGATCACTGCAGCGGGAGGCCCTTCTTCACTCCCCTCATAGAGGCTTGTGACAGAAGTGTGGATATCATTGTCGTATAATTCCTTTAGCACAAAGTTCTCGGGCAAACTGGACCCGATCATATTCACTGGCGGAGGCATGTTATTGTACCCAGCTTTCTTTTGACCCCCTCTCTTTTCTGGATATGTGATCTGTTTTAAGTCAATCAAATCCTGAATTGCGTGCCTCAAAGTCCTACAGTTGTCGGTTACATGTCCAATGTGCTGATGATATGCACAATACTCATCGTCTTTATGTCCTGGCGTGCCTTGAGTTCTCGCAAGTCTAGGCGGTAGAGGTTGCAGCTTATTCTCTTTCATCAGTCTTCTTAGTACCCATGATAAGGACCTCCCGAGATTGGAAAAATGCCTCGGAGTGGCGTTTGTAGTTGACACCTTAGCAATCTTCCTTGTACCACTAGCAGAACTTGTTGGTCTACTGGCCACTTGACTCCCACTGCCTCTCTTAGGATAGTTCTCATTTCCTGCTTTCCTAACAAGGTACTCTCCTTCGGCCTCAATGGCGATGTCCTTCAGGGACTCCCAATCTTTTAGTCCTTTCATCCTTAATCCATCCCTCAAATACGGGCTCACATTATTAATGAATAACCGTATTTGATCCTGGGTATCTGGTTTCCTCTTCATTTCCATCACCCGATTCCTCTACCGGGTTAGATACTCATGGAAGGACTCTCCTTCTCTCTGCTGTAACAGTTCCAGGTCCTTCAGGGTTACCTCCATTCTTGTACTACAATCATATTACCTCAAAAATTCTTCTGTCAATAAATCCCAGTCTTCCTTAGTCCGGCGATCGAGCTCGTGATACCAATCCACTGCCGAGCCCGTCAAGCTCAAGCAAAAGTACTCAATTTTCTGCTTCCTCGTCAAAGTGGTGCCTTTCATCACCAATGAGTACTGCTTTATATGTGCTAGGGGATCAGAAGTACCGTCAAACTTTGGCACGTCCGGCATCTTAAAGTTCATTGGGACTAGATTCACTCCTTGGCCCTTCGTCAACATCCTCGTCATAGCTTCAAATCTCTCTTCCACCTTCCTCCAGATGGCCTCTTCAATTTTAGGGGTTTTCCCTTTCTCAAACATACGTTCCTTATATTCCTCGTCTTCCCAATCATCATCCAGCCTCGGGACAGGTCTTCCCCTATGTGCCCCCGAAGTAGTAGCTCTTAGGTTCACGAGTGGCGGACGAGTTTCATCTTGTGGGTCCTCTCTGACCTCTTCCATTTCATTATTCCTCACAGAAGGAGGCTGTGGGTTCTGCGGGGCTGCTTGTTGACCCATTGCGGCTATCATTGCCAACATCCGGTTCTCAAACTCTTCCAACCTTCGGCCCACTTCCTCTGCTATCATTGCCCTGGTGGCCTCTGCACCTCTCGGCGAGTTTCCCATTTCTTCGGGTACAGAAAATCGATCTGAAGTGGCATAACTGGTCTCAGAAGAATTGTCCGGATACTCTATCCTTTCTGGTAACTCGAAAAATGGATTCCTGCATAGCCGTCCCCGGGACCCCCTTGTCCACCTAGGCGAATCTATGATGGCTGAAAAACACAGGGGTCATGATGATGCATGATTGCACAAAAATAATGCATGATCGTGCTATGCAACACTCACAAGCCACATGCAAGCACATAGGTCCTTCCAACCTTATTACTCCCGCACACGAGGTCATAGTCTCTTTCCTAGGTGGGATTGGCCCATGGGTCAGTCTGGGGACCCGATGAACGCGTATGGTGCACGGTGAAAATCTGGCAGCATAACCTCTCCTAACTAATGCACAGGCGGATGGGTTATGATCATTATGTATTTAGGCAATCCGAATAAGCTATCCTGGGCCTATCAGGGCATGAAAGCCTTTGATTAGGTGACCAGTCAAACTATCAGGGTTTGTCCAAGACATAATGATCCATACAGCAAGTATCGTATTAAGGTTCATACCACTTAGGGGAAGTAACTATTTCCATTTACATGAGCTTTAGTCAAAGGGTGGTGTTACTTTAGGGCTACCCAAGCATGGTCCCTGCCAATGGGTCTAGCTCATCACGAGCGTAACGACCGATCGGGTCACCATTTAATATACCATGATGGTACGAGGCTTGGGCTGGTGATTATCCTTAACACTTCCCTAAATTGAGTGAAAATAGGGTCGTGCTTCGGGAACACACCGGGGCTAAAAGAGGGACCAAACTAGCATAGATCTAAGGCTCTAATGCGATGTAAATGCAAATTTTAAAAGATGGTGAAATTTCTAAGCTAAAATCTAATTGTGAATTTTAATAAAAGTACTTTCGAATCGAAGTCTCGAGTATGTCATCCCCAGCGGAGTCGCCAATGTGACACGCACCGAACCCCGTGTCCTCCCGAAAGCCCGCTTTAGGGAGATCAGGAAAGGTTCATAAAACTTGTAAGGTATTTACAAGTGCGTCTATTTTGGGCAACAATGAGGTTTCTTGGAGTCGCCACCAAATAGAACATTGGGAAGGGTCGTCTAGCCTTATCGAGCCTAAGACGGCGCATACATATTAATTTTGAGCTAGCTAGAGGGATCTTGGAGCCCTCATCCTCTACTCCCCTAGAGCCTAGGATTGTGTATTTAAGCCTTTTGGTGGGACTCAAGAGGTGTCTTGGAACTCCTAGACCTCTCGCCTCTTTGAGTCCCAAAGACCAAAGTGAGTTCGGGACTTCTAATTTATTCGTACTTTGATTAATTTTAGAATTATGTTTTGAATTTATTATTTCACCAACTTTCCACACGATGCACTTTATTAAAGGCGCTATCATTCACATCGAAAGCGGTAAATAGAAGCAAAAATCAAGATAAAGTGTTCGCAATAAATTACAATAACACTAGAAGCGGAATACAACTCCCATTTATAAAAGTGCGATACATGCATAAAACGGGATATTCATTGGAATGAGGACTTTGGTCCTGCCATACGTATTTATTGCAAAAATGGTTTTTTATGAAGTGTCAATTTTATTAGCTGAAATGGGACATTGGTCCACCATTTTTGGGAAAATCTCCAGGTTTAATTGTTAAAAAGCTTTTGGTCCTTTTTACCTTAATGACGTTAAAACCATTTCCATAACAACATAAATAAGAGCTAAAGGATAAAAAAATGAACCCGGATAGAGATCCTCAGGATGGCGCAACCACCATCTCTCACAACTCCAACTTTCAATGGTCAGAAAAGAACTCACAAGGATAAACATGTTAGCAAAAACGTGAATAAAAATAAAAGTGAGAAAATTCTAACAGAAACAAGTTAAGAGATAGGATTTTATGAGATAAAAAATGAGAATTTTGCCTAGGGATGGCTACCTGGATCGTGCCGGCGGCCGTCCCTAGTGAGGGGACAACAAATTAAAGAACCTCTTAAATCTTTTGTAAAAAAAGGGTAATAAAGTATATATAAAAATCAATGTAAATCAAATTAAATTATACAAATGTTAACCCATAATGTTTACCCTCGGATTTTACATTTTAGGGTGGATGTCGAATGATTTTGTCCCCGTGTACCTCGCAAGGATCAAAGAAAAATCAGATCAAAGAAAGAAGATTTATGTTGTTCTTTCCTTGATAATTTGATAGCGATCGTGTGTTCGAATTAGTTATATTGATGGAAACGACTGAATTTCGTCACCTCAATTTGACTTAATTCGTAACAAAAAAAATTAAGGAAATCAATTAATTGAAAGAAGTTTTATCGAAATACAACTCTGCAAATGAATAGAGATTTATAAACTTTTTGCTTAATTTGCTCACAGAAAAACCATTTTCTAAAAAGCAATTTTCTCCAAAAAAATATTTGATAGCTTTTTTCTAAATAAAATCTCTCTAAAATTTCTCTCTCTTTTTCCAAATTCCCTCCAATTTTTCTAACCCCTAAAACTGAAATTTGATCCTTTATTTATAGGGTTTTATGAGATAATTAAGATAAACCTCTATCTAAAGTTTGAATTTTAAAAGGACTTTAAAATTCAAGTTTTAGATAAATTCTATCCCTATTTGGAAAAGAAAAGAGATTAAATTTTATCCAATCTGGCGTGATCCGATCAGTTACCGTACCGACGGGCTTCCCTGCACCTACCGAGGGCCGTCCCTACTAAGGGCAAATGCAGGAAACTGACTAGGGACGGGGCACGATCCTAGGGACGGGCATCCCTAGATCGCCACGGATCCGTCCCTACTACGCCTAGGGACGGGCGTCTCTACACAGACGGGATGCCCGTCTGTGGAGCAAAACTCCCAATTTTACCCAAAATTTATCCAATTATTTCAAAACTCCATGCTATAGAAAAATATTTTGATCCTCGCGAAACCGAAAGACGAAAGCCTCCAAATTTCATCCCCTTACTCGAAAATTGACATTGATCTCTTCATCGGGTAACTCTGATCTGGACTGCCTCAAGACCCGGTGTTTACATTATCCTAAAGATAAACAATAAAAAAATTGCAATTTTTCCATCAAAATGCCGCCAGGCACCAACTAACGGTCATGCCTCGATCTATGGACGAGCGTCGATCAAAGGAGCAGCTCGGTCTTTTGAACGGCGGGCCTCCACTTGCGTGAGGGACAGGCGTCCCTCAAGTGTGAACGATGGGCACCGGCTCTCGCTAAGCAACTGGAATACTTCATTTGCATGAGCGATAGGCACCCACTCGCTCACGAGAGACAGCTATCGCTCGAGCGCGAGCAACGGGGTCCCAGTTTACCAACGGGCATTGGTCAACCCAAAAAAACAATTTTCTTAAATGAAAAGGCTCCTTTCGACAAAATAGGGTTTTTAGTCACCAATATCCCTAAAATTTGCGAGTTTCAAGGGTGACAGCCTATAACCTCACTCCTTTACCTGTGTAACTGGTACTTGTATCCTCAATGGGTAACTTTGATCTGGGCTACCTCTAGATCTGGTGTCTATAGAATGGCGTTTGAAACATCAATTGCTGTTAAGTTGACAAATTGAAGGACATTGTCTTAGTATGTCATTCTAGGTCCAAGCAAAGGCCTTTTCTCTTTTTTTAATCTTTTTATTTGTCATTTTTTATCACCCAAATTCTATATCGCTTTAGGAGTTAGGTTGGACGCATCAAAGATTTTTTTTTTTTAAACTGAATGAAATAGTATTTCTTGAACCAATGCCTTAATCATGATTATTACTATGCATGATGCAATACGATATGACAATGCATACATAAGAAAGGCTCATATTATTAATATAGTTAGAGAAACAAGTGCATAACATAGTTAAAAAAAAAAGAAACGCATCAATAGAAATCTCTAAGCCCATTCTTTAAGGCCACCTCTTTTATTCTTAGCAGTGCAGGTGTTGCAGCCGATACTTCTCCACTCTGTGTGCATGACTTCAAAATTTCCTTCCTTACTTAGGCACTTAATCTGTCTTACTCTTTCTCTTTCGCTTTTCTGGGTCAAAGATCTGCTTACCATCAATGAGGTCTTAAACCCAATCTCTTAAAGTCCAACATTGATCTGTCAAATGCCGAGTGTGCTGGTGGAAGGCATAATACTGATCTGCCTGGTGATTGGGCTACCCCTGGTTTCTAGTAGGCCTAGCCGGCACTGGCTATAAAATCCCCTCCTTCATCAGCTTCTCAAGGACCCAAGACAAGGATCTGCCAAAATTAGAATAGTTCCTTTGATTCACTTTCATGGGTGGTTCTACTGCTATCTTTTCTTTTTTTTGGGTCCGGCATCAATTCTTGAATACGGTCTCTTAGAGGACGACAATTGTCTATTCTATGCCCTGTATCCTGGTGATACACACAATACCAATTTATTTTATGTCTAGGCTGGCCTTGGCTTATGGCAGGTCTTGCTGGCAATGGTTGTAACCTCCCTTTCTTGACGAGCCCAGTGAGGTGCTAAGATTGTAACACCCTTATACCCGTAAATGGTACGGATATCGGATGTCACCACACCATATTGTAATGCACTTATCAAATTTAGTGAATTTTTTTTTCAACAATAACAATCATACATATATAATAACATAATAATTACATTAACACACCATTCACATACTTATCCTGTACAATCTCGTGTTCACCCATTGCAATCGTATGCATCCCATGCTTAATTCTCCTTACCTTTGCTTTCAATTCCCATCTCAACTGTCGTCAAACCTTGGCCACTTTAAACTTCCTATTTTTCTATAGCCTGCACGCAGTAATTAGACTACGCGTTGAGCATTAAAATGCCCAGTGGTGGATACATATCCTAAATTTTTGATACCATTACTACATGCATTCACACAAGCATATATCTTTGTATCTATTATATGAACATTAATTCTTAAGACGTTTAAGTAATTTATTGTGACGCGCGCCGGATCCCGAGCGCCGCCCTTTCGGACCGCCCGCACGTGGGCGATCGGGGCATTTGCGGGTCCGTTGACATCTTGCGATAAATCGCAAGTGCGTCTATGTTGGGCAACAAGGAGGTATCATGGAGTCGCCACCCAATAGAACATTGGAAAAGTTACTCTCGCCTCAGAGAGCCTAAGACTGCGCTTGGTATCCATTTTGGGCCAGCCAGAGGGGTCTTGGAAGGTAAACCTCTCGCCCTAAGGAGCCTAGGATTAGCGCTAAAGTCTCGTGGCACAAAAAGGTGTCTTGGAGGGTAGACCTCTAGCCTTTTTGAGCCCAAAGACCAGAGCTGGGTCCGGGATTTCTCATCTATTTCTACCTTGATTATTTTATGATCAAATTTTAATACCATTGATTCGCTCTCTCTCCACACGATGCAATTAATTGAAAGGCGCATTTATTCACATTTTGAAAGCGGTAAATGAGCAAAATAAATATCGAAAGCGATAAATTACAATAATACAAGGAGCAGAATACAACTCCCTCTTGTAAATGTGCGAAGCATACATAAAACGGGTTATTCATTTAATAGTGAGAACATTGGTCCTCGCATGCATATTTATTATGAAACAATTTTGATGTGATGATTTATTTGGGTATGAAAAACTAGGACATTGGTCCCATTTTTATTTAGAAAAAATGTCAAGTTAATTAATAAAAATATTTTTGTGATTTTCTTTTTAGCGAGCCTAAATAAAGAATTTTACAAGAAAGTTATATGGCAAAATTAAATAAAATATTACAAATAAAGAAAATAAATATATGAACCAAATGAGCCTACTGGACCTCCCGATGTGCTCGCAAAAACGCCCAAGCGAAAAATGAGTTTAGACATAAAAAAATACAAATAAAATAATGTTAGTGATTAAATCAATTCAATCAATTAAATGTACAACATAATGAATAAAAGATTAAAATAAAATAAGGTGATATGAAAAAAATGATAATGGAATAAAAAATATTAACAAACCAAAATAAAATGAGAAACATGGATTATATGTGATAAATGATTAAATGATGTGATGAAAATAAAATAAAACCTGTTAATTAATTAGTACATGAAAATATACATATGATGAAAATAATGATGATATGTGAAAAATAATGAATGAATAAATAAACAAATGATAATAAAATCATGTAACAATGATAAAAATTAGTAAACAAAGGAATGATGAAAATAATAATGATATATAACAAGGTTAATTGATGTGTTCATAGTTAATACAAACTATTTACATGGCAAAAAGATTAGTTTAAATTAATTAATTATTCGCATATTAAAAATAATGAGGAATCAAAATAAATTATTTACATGTTAGGAATTAAAAAAACAATATTCACATGAATAAAAATCAAATCATATATAAACAATTAAATGGAATGAATATAAGATCGATACAACAAATGAATAGATGAAAACAATAAATAAATCAATAAAAACAATAAAATATACATGAATAAATTAAATAAAAATAAAATAAAATAGGAATGGAGCCAAGAATATTTACCCTCAGAATATTGGATTTGATGAAGGAAAAGTGATGATTTTCCGGAAAATTGCTTGAAAGAATAATTCAGCAATAAAATTAATTCTCTTTGTTTATGGAGAAAAACAAAGGAATTGATTTGTATGCTTAAGATTAAAAAGAAATTGATGTCAAAATGATGATTAATTTCTTGTGTTTATGGAGCAAAAACAAAGAAATTAATTGGAATAATTAACAATTGAAAATTAATCTTTCAATTTCAATTAAACCTTATTAATTAAAAAGAGAAAATCTGAAATTTTGAAGAGAAAATAGAAGAGAGGAATTCTGGAAAATTAGGTCTCAAAAATGTGGAGGCTCCCCTTTTTTTGATTTCATCCTAAACTATTTAAAAGAAAGGAAATGTTGCCCTAATTTAATTAAGGAAAACAAACCTAATTTTATTCAAATTCCTTTATTTTTGGGGATAAAATAAAGTTTTATTAATTAATAATCTATAAAAAATATTTTGGAATTTTATTTGAAGTCAAAAACCCTTAATTTTGGGATAAAAACGGATTTTTGGGTGAAAAAATCGGAAAAAAGGCTGAAAAAATGGAAAATAGGGTAACAGACCCTATACCGACGGCCAGGGAGCCGTCGCCAGAGGGACGCCGCCCGTCGCTATAGAGCGACGGGCACTCACGCGGCGAGCAGGCACGATTTGCGCGCTGGCGCTCGCGCACGAGCGCTCCGTGCGGCGCTCAGCGTGCGCGATGCTGCGCGCACCTTTAGCGACGCGCAGCATCGGCGACGCTGAGCGTCGCCTTTGCGTCCGCAATGCGATGGGCGCCTGGGCGCCTGTGCGCTGGGCGCCCAGGGGCCTGCGAGCTGGGCGCCAGCGCGCCTGCGCGCTGCCGCGCCCGACACCCGCGGTCCGAAAAATTTTTTATTTTTTCTATTTTTTTAAATTTTAAATTGACTAAAAACACCATAATTTTAAGCCCCCATTTTTCAAAATTAATTTTTTTTCAATATTTTTTCCTATTTTCTAATTTTTCACTCTAAAATGCAAATTTGACGAGAAAATCATCACCTTTAACCTTTTAAACCTGTGAAGGCAATTATCATCATTGGGTAACTTCGATCTAGGCTGACTCAGGACCCGGTGTCTACAGTTGCCCCCAGTTTAGGGGAATCTAGTACACTAGTGTCTAGGTGAGCCTAAACTCAAAGAAGAAAAGGAAAGAGACGCGTACCTGAGTCGGCCGTCTTTCCTGCTTGATGGAATTGTAATGATAGCTGTTGCTGTCTTTTGGTTGTAGCTGGTAATGCTGTGGTCATGCCAACCTCTTGTGGGTTGTGCTGCCATCGTGCTAACCGCTGTGAATTTTGGTAGTGCCGTGGTCGTGCCAACCTCTTGTGGGTAGTGCCGCCATCGTGCTAACCGCTGTAAATTGGTAGTGCCGTGGTCGTGCTAACCTCTTGTGGGTAGTGCCGCCATCGTGCTAACCGCTGTGAATTTTGGTAGTGCCGTGGTCGTGCCAACCTCTTGTGGGTTGTGCCGCCATCGTGCTAACCGCTGTGAATTGGTAGTGCCGTGGTCGTGCTAACCTCTTGTGGGTAGTGCCGCCATCGTGCTAACCGCTGTGAATTGGTAGTGCCGTGGTCGTGCTAACCTCTTGTGGGTAGTGCCGCCATCGTGCTAACCGCTGTGAATTGGTAGTGCCGTGGTCGTGCTAACCTCTTGTGGGTAGTGCCGCCATCGTGCTAACCGCTGTGAATTGGTAGTGCCGTGGTCGTGCTAACCTCTTGTGGGTAGTGCCGCCATCGTGCTAACCGCTGTGAATTGGTAGTGCCGTGGTCGTGCTAACCTCTTGTGGGTAGTGCCGCCATCGTGCTAACCGCTCTGAATTGGTAGTGTCGTGGTCGTGCCAACCTCTTGTGGGTAGTGCCGCCATCGTGCTAACCGCTGTGAATTGGTAGTGCCGTGGTCGTGCTAACCTCTTGTGGGTAGTGCCGCCATCGTGCTAACCGCTGTGAATTGGTAGTGCCGTGGTCGTGCTAACCTCTTGTGGGTAGTGCCGCCATCGTGCTAACCGCTATGAATTGGTAGTGCCGTGGTCGTGCTAACCTCTTGTGGGTAGTGCCGCCATCGTGCTAACCGCTGTGAATTGGTAGTGCCGTGGTCGTGCTAACCTCTTGTTGGTAGTGCCGCCATTGTGCTAACCGCTGTGAATTGGTAGTGCCGTGGTCGTGCTAACCTCTTGTGGGTTGTGCCGCCATCGTGCTAACCGCTGTGAATTTTGGTACTGTGCTCCTTTAGATGTTTGGACTGGTGTCGTCACTCGGCTTTTGTTGGTGTTCCCCGCCCATTTCTCCTACAAGATTGTATGCATAGGAATATACAAGAAATCACGTGTGCATGATATGGAATGCAAATGCTTGCAACAATGTATAGACTGTGCCCTAGGTGGTCCATGGTTCGCTGAGGTTGTAGCCTTCCTGCTCTACAATGCCCCCTGAAACCTGAGGATCGTCGACAAGTTTTTTGAAAGAGACGTCCGGTATATATCCTTGCCCCCACTGGTCAATGATCATTTACCCGGGATTCTGTTTCATGTTCTGTGTTGTATGTTACCTGATTGAAAGAAGATCATCTGAAGTAACGCCGCCTTATCGCTCCAGGCATTGAACGTCATTGTTTTAAAGGTAGTGCGTCCCTTGTGGATTTTCACACTAGCTTTTCTTTGCGGGAAATGCGTCCCTTATGGGATTTTCACACAACCTTTTGCCTAACTTTTGCCTGGAATGGACCCAACCCAATCCAGCGGCTTTTGTTTATTTTATATTTATTTTTTTTTTGTAGGGCATACTGCCTATTTCCAGGTTTTCACCCTGCCTTTTGGCCTAACTTTTGCTTAGAGAGCCAGTTATGGTTTTCATCTCTAACGGCCTTCTTTGATTTGCTGCTCCCTGAGAAGTCTTCGATTTGCTGTTCCTTGAGAAGTCTTTGATTTGCCGCTCCCTGAGAAGTCTTTGATTTGCTGCTCCCTGAGAAGTCTTTTGTTGATTGCCCCCTGAGAGGTCATCGGATGGTGCTTGGATTGATGATTAAGCTGGTATGTGGATTGATGATTTGATCGATGTCTGGATTGATGATTGAATTGAGGCTTGGATATATGTTTTGATCGATGTCATCACTCGGCTTTGGTCGGTGTCCGCATCAAGCCTTTCTTTCTGCAAAATAAGGAAACTAAACTATGCAAAAATGGTGAGCATGCAAGTGAAATGCATGAGTAATGCAGGAATGCAGGATAAAAATTCATCTATGTGAACTTGAAGATGATAGCCGGGCTAGCTGCAATTTGCGATATAATTGATGCCTTTTGAGCTGCTTTTGAATTTCATGCCCTTTGGGATTGTGAGATTCTCATCCTGTACCTGTAGTCATTATTTGAAGGTAGTACGTCCCTTGTGGATTTTCACACTAGCTTTTCTTAGTGGGAGATGAGTCCTTTGTGGATTTTCACATAACCCTGTGCCTTAATTTTTTTTTTTTTTGCCTGAAATGGACCCAACCCAATCCAGCGGCTTTTCTCTTTCTTAATTTTTTTTTGAAGGACAGACTGCCTGTTTTCAGGTTTTCACCCTATCCTTTTGCCTAATTTTTGCTTAGAGCGCCAGTTACGATTTTCACTCTAATGGCTTTTTTTTTTTTTTACGACTTGAAAAATTAGAACTATTGTCAAGGCTTGCTCAGTATCTTGTCTTCGGCTTTCACTCCTGAGTACCACAACCCCTGGACACAATTGCTTTCCCAAAATTGTCATATTGTGGGTCAGAGACTACATCCTTGCTTCCATAAGTGCTTGCGAAAAAAAAAATTATACATAACCTTCTGGTAGATAATAAAACTCAACGGCTTAAGCACCTGGTCGGCGAGAGTAGAAGCAAAGTATAGCCAGTTAGATTTTATACACTCAATAATGAATGACATCTTTCTTTTTATAAAAGAACTAGGAAATGATGAGTTAAAACTACTTCTGCTTTATGCATTTGCAAAGATTGTGTGCATTTTGGTATGATTTCTCCGTACATGATCACCATATAACATAGATTCAAAATGCAAAATTACGTTTAATCTCAGAATGGATCTTGAAAGCATCAGACTCCTGTTTCCAATCAGCCCTCTCGGGTTTTCCTGATTGGATATTTTCTCTCGAGCCTCTAATTTTTTACCAGAGTGCCTTTTTTCGGTTTTCACCCTGACGAGGCGCCCAATTTTAGCAAGGCCGCCTTTTTCCGATTTTTGACCCGCGGGGCATTTATTCTCTTCTTTTGATTTTTAGTCTTTACCATGGACCTTCTCGGGTTTGTTGAGGTTGACTGCTTCATCGAACTTGCTTCCTTTACTGTTTGTCGAAACGCTGCTCCTTGGGATAATGACTTTTCAAGAACAAACAAGTCTTCGTTTGCTGGCCTGAATTTACTTCGTTCATCTGGAATACTTGGTCTTATTTTCCTGAATACCAAATCTCGCTATTTTCAGTAGGTGCTTTCTGACTTTCTTCCCGAATGATTAAGTAAATTATTTCCTGATCGATATGATTGCAATAGTAATCCCATAACCTATTTTGTTCTGATGTGCTTAGCTGCTGCAAAACTGTTTCTATGACTGTCCCGGTATTGTCTTATGTGTTTAGCCGCTGTAGCATCGTTCCCATAATTGCCCTTTAAGATTTAAGTGCTGTGACAGGTAGTGCTTTTACCCCATGCCTCGAGGAATAAAGTGTAATACGTGTAAAGATTTTTGATTGCAGTCCCCTGCATGGGTCTCCTTCATAATCTTCTTGGCCTTTTCCTATCTAGCATCTCAACTGCACATCATTAGCTTTCCTCTCGTACCGCACATCCTTTACATGAATGAACTGGGTGGATAACTTGTGAATCAGTCTCTTGGTTCCTTTCAGTAGTCAAATAGAGTGACAAGGTGCAGGTATGTGTATACCCGCGAGATTTGGATAAAGCTTGGCCGCAAATTTTCCTTCTTTTAGCAAGCTTTGCTCAAATCCTGAAGTTTACACATACACGCACTTTTCTTTTTAACCATCGGGATGCCATTGGCCAACCTAGTTTGGCGTTGTGTTTCAAAAAGAAATTAGGTCTTGTTTCTACTTGCGGATCTCTCCTTTCAACCATTTCTACCCACTTGGGCTTGAGTCTTCTGAGCTTCTGTGGCACCTATCCATGATTTTGGCATAGCATTCTTAGTGGCTTCATAATCATCTTCTACCATGTCTTCACTGGTCCAGGCAAAGACTTTTTTTTTAATTCTCTCAAGCTTCAATCTCTCTTCAAGAGTCATAACAGATGCTATCAAGATTTTCTTTGGGTTCTCCCAAGTTTCGGGATTAAACGGAATAGCATTAATTGAATAAATGTCACACATTGATTATGCACAATGAAATCACAAGAAACATCACACAAATAAACAAAAACACAAAAGCATTCCTTTTATTTCATAAAAGTAGAGTTAAAACATCATCATTAGATAGTTCAAAAATAAATAGAGCATCTAAATAGCTAACATCTTTTCTTTCTCGCCAACATGGATGCTGTAGCCGACAGTCTATCACCCCCGGGAACCATTCTCTCGCCCCATCCTTTCCTCATCAATGAGACCTTGAATAAGCTTTTTTAGAATTCTGCATCTATCAGTCTTATGCCCAGTATGCTGATGGTAGGCACAATACAAATTCGATCGGTGACTAGGGAATCCTTGGCTCTTGGCGGGTCTTGCAGGTTTCGGTTGTTGTTTCCCTTTATCGATGAAATAGAAAAGGAGCTCAGATAAAGGCTTTTCACAAATGGTATAAGAGCCTTGAGTAGTTCCTATGTTTGGAACCTTAGTAGTCCCAATACCCCCCACGCTATTATCGTCGAGACTTGAGCTTTCCTGATTATTACCCTCAATGACGTTGCCCCCTCCTTCAAGGGCGACCGGTTGCTTGCCAAGATTCTGTACATGAAACTTTGGGGTTTGGCCATCACTCCTCAGATATCTAGCGTGCCGACGACATTTCCTATGCCCTCGATTTCTGGCTGGGTTAGCTAACCATGAGCGCAGGTCCCCATCCCCTACTTGAGGAAAAGATTCGTCCATGCTGAGATGACCTTTCTGAGTTGTTCTAACCGTTGATGCTTCCTTTATCCCTTGAGTGCCGGCACAGATATCACACCTATCCGGTTGACTCCCATTCTTTAGGTCCATAGAGACTTCCTCCCGGGCGGCCAGGGTAATTGCAAGTTTAGACTTTGAAATTTCTTCTTCGAGGACATCCATCCTTCTCTTCAGGCCCCGTGTCACTGCTAGAAGGTCATTCTTTGAAACATGCCCTTTGCCTTTTCGCTCAGGTGTTATAGCAACGGGTGACTCTCCTTCAGGTCCATTTGGTGGTAGGTGCACTCCCTTAGGCGAATCATACTGTTCTTTCAATTTAGTAAGAGCAGCAGACTGTTGTCCAGTAGGTGGCACCACAATTAAATTCTCCATAATAGCCATGGTCTGAGTTTTACGATTTTTAACCCCTCGTTCTATCTCCTTTACTGTACCATCCTCTCCCTCGGGTACTTCATTCATGATAGTCCATGGAATTATTGGTTCATCCTCTTCCTCTCCCATGATATCACCCTTTAGATCAAGGGTCTTCTTGTGCTCAAAAAGTGTCGTTGCTCTGAGTTCAAAATCTGGCTGTTGTGCTGTAGTGAATGCTATAGGAGTCTCTTCCTTGACAGGCGATTCAAATGGTTTCACAGAAGAGGCTGTAGGCAGTTGCTTGAAATTTGATGCTACTTGAGAGGCGATATTTTCCATCATGGTTAACATCTTCCTTTCAAAATCGCCGAGCCTCTTATTTAGGTCCTGTATTGTCAACGCACCAATCTCTTATGGTAATTCTGCCATTGATAATTTTAGAGAGGACTCACGGGATGAGAGTAGCTCAGAATCCCCGTCAGACACAAATTCTAGCAACTCAAAGAGCAAATTTGTCCTTACTAGCCGACTGTCGGAACCTCTAGTCCACTTAGATGAATCTATAATGGCTAAAAAATTAGATTGTTAGGATGATGCATGAATGACATATACAATGCATGATAGTGAGCTATGCAACATTTACAATCACATGCAAGCAAGTAAAGCCTTCCAACCTTATTACTCCCACACACGAGGTAATGCGGTCTCTTTCCTAGGTGGGTCCAATCCATGGGTTAGCGGGGAACCCAATGGATGCGTATGGTGTGCGGTGAAAAATCGACATCGTAACACTCCTATACTAATGTACAAGCGGATGGATAGTGATCGTCATGTATTTAGACGTTCCACAAATTTTGACATGGCCCTACCGGGGCATGGAAGCCTTTGGCTAGGTTACCAAGAGAGATATCTGGACTCACCCAATACATGAGGATCCATACAGCAAGCATGGAATTAGGGTTCATATCACCTGTGGAAAGTAGCTATGGCCATTATATGAGCTTTGGACAAGGGGGATGTTACTTTAAGGCTACCCAAGCATGATCCCTGCCGACGGGTCTAGCTCATCACGAGCGTAACGACCGATCGGGTCACCATTTTGATATACCATTAAGGTACGTGGCTTGGGCTGGTGATTATCCTTAACACTTCCCCAAATTGAGTGAAAATGAGGAGGTGCTTCAGGAACGCACCGGGGCTAAAAGAGGGACCAAACTAGCGTATTCTAAGGCTCTAATGATATGCAAATGCAAATTTGAGAGAAGGTGAATTTATGAATTAAATTTTAATCATAAATGTTAAAAGAGGTATTTTCGAATCGAAATCTCGAACCATAAACGTCCCCAGCGGAGTCGCCACTGTGACGCGCGCCGGATCCCGAGCGCCGCCCTTTCGGACCGCCCGCACGTGGGCGATCGGGGCATTTGCGGGTCCGTTGACATCTTGCGATAAATCGCAAGTGCGTCTATGTTGGGCAACAAGGAGGTATCATGGAGTCGCCACCCAATAGAACATTGGGAAAGTTACTCTCGCCTCGGAGAGCCTAAGACTGCGCTTGGTATCCATTTTGGGCCAGCCAGAGGGGTCTTGGAAGGTAAACCTCTCGCCCTAAGGAGCCTAGGATTAGCGCTAAAGTCTCGTGGCACAAAAAGGTGTCTTGGAGGGTAGACCTCTAGCCTTTTTGAGCCCAAAGACCAGAGCTGGGTCCGGGATTTCTCATCTATTTCTACCTTGATTATTTTATGATCAAATTTTAATACCATTGATTCGCTCTCTCTCCACACGATGCAATTAATTGAAAGGCGCATTTATTCACATTTTGAAAGCGGTAAATGAGCAAAATAAATATCGAAAGCGATAAATTACAATAATACAAGGAGCAGAATACAACTCCCTCTTGTAAATGTGCGAAGCATACATAAAACGGGTTATTCATTTAATAGTGAGAACATTGGTCCTCGCATGCATATTTATTATGAAACAATTTTGATGTGATGATTTATTTGGGTATGAAAAACTAGGACATTGGTCCCATTTTTATTTAGAAAAAATGTCAAGTTAATTAATAAAAATATTTTTGTGATTTTCTTTTTAGCGAGCCTAAATAAAGAATTTTACAAGAAAGTTATATGGCAAAATTAAATAAAATATTACAAATAAAGAAAATAAATATATGAACCAAATGAGCCTACTGGACCTCCCGATGTGCTCGCAAAAACGCCCAAGCGAAAAATGAGTTTAGACATAAAAAAATACAAATAAAATAATGTTAGTGATTAAATCAATTCAATCAATTAAATGTACAACATAATGAATAAAAGATTAAAATAAAATAAGGTGATATGAAAAAAAATGATAATGGAATAAAAAATATTAACAAACCAAAATAAAATGAGAAACATGGATTATATGTGATAAATGATTAAATGATGTGATGAAAATAAAATAAAACATGTTAATTAATTAGTACATGAAAATATAAATATGATGAAAATAATGATGATATGTGAAAAATAATGAATGAATAAATAAACAAATGATAATAAAATCATGTAACAATGATAAAAATTAGTAAACAAAGGAATGATGAAAATAATAATGATATATAACAAGGTTAATTGATGTGTTCATAGTTAATACAAACTATTTACATGGCAAAAAGATTAGTTTAAATTAATTAATTATTCACATATTAAAAATAATGAGGAATCAAAATAAATTATTTACATGTTAGGAATTAAAAAAACAATATTCACATGAATAAAAATCAAATCATATATAAAAAATTAAATGGAATGAATATAAGATCCATACAACAAATGAATAGATGAAAACAATAAATAAATCAATAAAAACAATAAAATATACATGAATAAATTAAATAAAAATAAAATAAAATAGGAATGGAGCCAAGAATATTTACCCTCAGAATATTGTATTTGATGAAGGAAAAGTGATGATTTTCCGGAAAATTGCTTGAAAGAATAATTCAGCAATAAAATTAATTCTCTTTGTTTATGGAGAAAAACAAAGGAATTGATTTGTATGCTTAAGATTAAAAAGAAATTGATGTCAAAATGATGATTAATTTCTTGTGTTTATGGAGCAAAAACAAAGAAATTAATTGGAATAATTAACAATTGAAAATTAATCTTTCAATTTCAATTAAACCTTATTAATTAAAAAGAGAAAATCTGAAATTTTGAAGAGAAAATAGAAGAGAGGAATTCTGGAAAATTAGGTCTCAAAAATGTGGAGGCTCCCTTTTTTTTGATTTCATCCTAAACTATTTAAAAGATAGGAAATGTTGCCCTAATTTAATTAAGGAAAACAAACCTAATTTTATTCAAATTCCTTTATTTTTGGGGATAAAATCAAGTTTCATTAATTAATAATCTATAAAAAATATTTTGGAATTTTATTTGAAGTCAAAAACCCTTAATTTTGGGATAAAAACGGATTTTTGGGTGAAAAAATCGGAAAAAAGGCTGAAAAAATGGAAAATAGGGTAACAGACCCTATACCGACGGCCAGGGAGCCGTCGCCAGAGGGACGCCGCCCGTCGCTATAGAGCGACGGGCATTCACGCGGCGAGCAGGCGCGATTTGCGCGCTGGCGCTCGCGCACGAGCGCTCCGTTCGGCGCTCAGCGTGCGCGATGCTGCGCGCGCCTTTAGCGACGCGCAGCATCGGCGACGCTGAGCGTCGCCTTTGCGTCCGCAATGCGATGGGCGCCTGGGCGCTGGGCGCCAGCGCGCCTGCGCGCTGCCGCGCCCGACACCCGCGGTCCGAAAAATTTTTTATTTTTTCTATTTTTTTAAATTTTAAATTGACTAAAAACACCATAATTTTAAGCCCCCATTTTTTAAAATTAATTTTTTTTCAATATTTTTTCCTATTTTCTAATTTTTCACTCTAAAATGCAAATTTGACGAGAAAATCATCAACTTTAACCTTTTAAACCTGTGAAGGCAATTATCATCATTGGGTAACTTCGATCTAGGCTGACTCAGGACCCGGTGTCTACATTTATGCCTTACTTTTAATGTCCTAATAGATTTCTTGCTTTAGTCATTATCTTTTTCCTTTTTCATTATTTCAATATCCATACTTTAACATTACTAGTACTATCATCAGAATCATTACTATCTGTACTATTAACTTTAACATTAATATTATTACGTTCAGTCTGTTAATTCAATGATCAATTATATTAACAAATTTATAAATATCTTATTAACTTATTCATTTGTTTTCATTGTTTGTTTATAACTTATACATCAGTTATAGTTTACACTTGGGTACAATATAAGTTACTAACATATCTATTGAACATTCATCATCGATGTTATTTACGGTACTGATTAACTGTTATCGTTTTCTTTATATCTTTAATATTTCTTTTACAATGCCATTTTTAAGCTATAAACATAATACATTTACTCTATTTTTCTAATTAATTTTACTTAGTTATATTTCACATTATATACTTGAATTGTCAAAGCTATTACTTAATCCACTAACTTATTTGTAGACTTAACATCATTATCCTCTTAAATTTATACACAATTTCTATTATCATTATTTTAAATATCTATCAATACGATTTACATTTAATTTCCTTATTACCATGCCTAAGAGTACTATTTTTACACCTGTACCTAAATCACTCACATTGATAATTTATCATCATCTCATTAATTATCATTTCACTATTAACTTTCAACATTTAATGACAGTTCTACTTTCTTTCATGTCTTTAGTTTCGTTACTAATATTCTTAGGCAACCCCATTACTAAATTTCTCACGTACAATATTATTTATCATATTTTATACTTTAGATAATTAATCCAACCTATAATACTTATATCAGTTCTATAACAATATCTTTTATATATTTCTATCACACACTCTTAATTCATTGTGACTTGATTATGAAATTTAGAGTATTCAGTTAAATTTACCTGACATATTATTATTTATCTTAATTACATTTTCTTATCTTCAATTTAATATTACATATTTAAATTTACATCTCAGTTATTTCTGATCAGTAATAATAATCATTTACTAGTCCAAAGACATTTATATTCTTTTATTAATGCTCATATTACTCATCTATTTTTCTTACGTTTAATCCTATTGCCATTTCCATGATATTAGCTTTAACAGTAATATTTCTATTAATATTAATATAAATATCATTATTTTCTCTGTTGTCAATTAATTGTATAATTACATTCAAATTACTTAACAATTATCTTTTAAATCCCTTATTTTACCTTGCTATTAACAAGTTTACTTTTAAGTTCCTAGACTTCCATCAATTTATAGTTTTACCCTTTACTTTTCATTTTTTTTTTACAATAAAGCCATTAGTTAATTTCTTATTATCCTTGTTTCATTATCTGACATGCAATAATATTCTTGATGTCAATTAAATCACTCATTTAAGGACATATATACTTATAACACACATAAAATTACATATTTGCATTTGGGTCCCTCAACTATGGTATAATTGCAATTAGGTCCTCATATTATATCATATTTATATCTAGGTCCTTTAACTATGCCATATTTACACTTACATCCTTTAACTATGCCATATTTACACTTAGGTCCTTTAATTATGCCATATTTACACTTAGGTCCTTTAACTATTATTAAATTTCTATTTTACTCTTAACTTTCTCATATTTAGAATTATGCCACCAAATTAATTTATAAATTTAACAAAATTATAATTTAGCCCCTAAGCATGGCAAAATTATAATTAGGTCCTCAAACTTTACCAAAATTACAAAAATGCCTTTAATTCATCTTATTTACCTTTTTAAACATTATTTAATTATCTAAAATATTAAAATTATGCTATCATTATTTTCCTTAATCATTTTCCCTATAAATAATTTAATTAAATATCAAATTAAAATTCTAATTCACTTTGAATTCTAATCCAATTAGAGTTCTAATTCAAATAGACTTACAATCCAATTAGAGTTCTATTCAAGTTGACTTCTAATTCATTTAGAATTCAAATCCAAATTGACTTCTAAATCATTTAGATTAGGGTCCTTCAATTTCATTCAAATTACAATTTTACCTTTCTTGTTTACCTCAAATACAATCATGCCACTAATTTGGCTCATTAACTTATTCAACTTCTTATTTAACATACAAATTACCATTAGATCCTTAGAATATCATTCTCATGCCAAATTAGATTTTAGTCCTTAAATAATAACTAACTTACCAACGAGCCATTAAATTATATTTTTCCTTTATTAAGCCTTGATTAACCATTTAAACTTAAATTACCATTTTATCCTTGTCACTATCTTTATCTTTATCCTTATCCTTCTCATATCTTTATCCATATCATATCTGTCACACCCCAAATCAGGCCTAGTCCAAATCGGCAAGCTAAGTCGAATAAGTGAAGGGTATTTCGGTAATTATGCATAAGGATTTTGAATGATAAGGATTTATTTGCTAAGTAATTAATTTAAATAAGTTAGTGTGAGAGATTATCTGGTATGCTTATGGTGTATGGTTGTAGGGTGTTTTATTGTGGCATTTATCTAGTGGTTAGTGTGTTTGGTACTAAGGTTGGAAAATATCTACCAAAGAAATGATCAAGTGAGGTAAGTGTGTGGTGCCTTGGTGTTTGAAAGAAATGGGGGATTTGTGGTCCAATAGAAGCTTGCCATGTGGCATGGTTGTTGGACATTGAATGGGAAATGAAGAGGAAAAGAGAGAGAGAGAGAGAGAGAGAGATATAGAACACAGATTGGTCCCGTTCTCCCTCCCTCTCACGCCTCCTCTTCCTCTTCTCTTTTTCATTTTTTGCTTTCTACTCTTCTTTTCGTTTTGGCTGGGATTTGAGCTTGCTTAGAGGTGGTTTTGATTGAGATTTGAAAGCAAGATTGTAGAGGTATGTGTTTGGGTTTTAGGGTTCCTGCGTTTTGGGTTTCTTCCTCTTCTCATTCTTGGCTTTTGTTTGAGTTAATTTGGGTTGGATGAGTAATTTTCTGGGTTTATATTTGTGCAAGTTTGTGGTGGCAAGAAGAAGCTTAAGGGCAAGGAAAGGATTGAAGGTTAAAGCTAGAAAGTGATTTTTTTGGACCTTTGATTTCCAGGTTTGGGAGTGTCTCTGCCCTTTTCTTTTAGTGGATCAAGTTTGTGTGTATATATGTGTGTATAATTGATTTTTTGAAATTTGTTTGTGAAATAGATTTATTGTGCCATGCATGTTATGGGTTTTGATTCTTAGTGTTCTTAAAACCGAATGTGAGATTGATGGGGTTGTGGCATGATTAGTGATGAGATTGAAATGGTTTTACTCTATGTGTGTTAAAGTTTTAAAGGGTAGAATTTGAATGATAGGCTATTGTAAAATGTTTAATTCTCTTGATTTAATTTTCGGAATTTGTGGATGTTGAGTTCATGTATGTTTGGACAAATTGATGCTATATTATGTTGTTTGAGTTGTGATTTTGGATGGCCAAGTTCAGGTAAGTTTGAGGTAAGTTTTTTGTGTTAATTTATTGGTTAAAATGTGTATATTTTTTTTGTGGTTGATTGTGTGAAAAATTGGGAATCGTTGAAGTTGGAATTCTGCAGATTTCTGGAAAATCCAGAAGTCACACGGCGGTAAGGCCTGATCTCACCGCCGTGTGGATCGTGGGTTTGGCCTTGGAATTCTGGAGCTGTGTTTTTACACGACGATAAGGGCAAAGCCATACCGCCGTGTAAAACCATTCTGCCTAGGTGTGAGGCATATTACATGGCGGTATGGCCTAAGCCTTACTCCCGTGTGAGTGTCTTACACGGCGGTAAGGGCAAAGCCATACCGCCGTGTAAAATGGTTCTGCCCACTTCTTGCAATTTTTCCACTTCTTTCTTTTTCATTCCTTTTCCTCTCTTGTATGATTTTAAATGTTATTTAGTGTCTTTTAGCATGATTTATGTCTTTAAAAGGGATATATAGCTATACATTGGATGGATTCTATTGCTTGTTTCCAATCAAGCTAATTGCTTTCATTATATATATATATATATATGAAGAATAGTAAATGACCATGCTATATGAGTTTTTATAAATGATATAGAGGGTGATCACATGCTATATCATGCCACGATTATTTGTATTATGTGAATATACATGTTAAGCTATATAATTGCTTGCTTTAAATTGGATTAATGATTATTTGTGGATTGTGTTATGCATGACCTACTAGAGTCTAGAAAGTGGATAGTTAGGCATGCCTAATAGAGTTTCTTTAGCTGCAGCCCTTTGAACGTTTGGACCCTAATCAGGTCCCTGTTTGGTTCCTCGCGAACCATTTTATGTGTATGGATCTTGTTTAAGATCCCCTATTGTGAAAGTGTTTCGAATGAGAATTTATGTGATTACTTCGATTCGTACCCGTACGGTGCGCCCGTTCGTGCCAGCGAGGTACTGTCAGATTGCTCGTTATCCACTATTTTGAGTCAGCAGGTATTCTGTCTGTTTTATCTATTATGAACAAGAGAATGTGATATTCGTATGAGTATGATTTTGGACATGTGGATCGGATTTGTATCCGAATGTGTTTATGAATCTCTGAATGGGTTGGGTATGACCTAAACATATGAATTGGGCATATTTATCTGTGTAATTATATTTAAGTATACTGTATTGTGACTGTATCTGTATGCCATCAATGGTGGATTTAAGTACTGGAATTAAGACGTGTATGACTGTGATCATAATAGCTCTAATGCCATGAACGTATTTTATTATGTTATGCGTATGGGAATGGGTATCTGACTAGTTAGGTTATAAGGATATGAAATATTATGTATACGAATGTGAGTTTGAGTTACGAATCGATATGATTAATTAATGTGAATATGAATGAGGTTCTATACTGTTAACTATTATGGTAGCATGTGAATTAGTATGCATATAAGCCGATCTGGCCTATGAATGATCACATATGTATTAATTGGGGTGCAATGCATGTGGATCGGCTTCGGTAAGTGTATAAGAATCTGATTTTCAACTAGTGTATGCTCTGAATGTAATATTTGACTATATGTTCCTTTGGTCTCAACCATTGTATTATTCTCGGCATGTTGTCTTGTGTTGACATTTTTTAGCATGATATTTTTATGGGATAAAGTTGTGCAGTGGACGTGTGGTGTTTGACGTCCTCCTTTGGGTTCGGCTAGTGTGGGCGTTATGGCATGACAAATGTATGTTTAGATAGTTAGTGTTCTTGACATGACAATTGGATACGTTATTATATGGTAACTGTGTCACATTGTGAATGGATTTTCAGTTAATGTATGGGTACTTTAGCATGATAATTGCATGTATAATGTCTCTTGTGATGATGCACGGTAAGGTACTGATACTTGATACCGTGGTAAGTATATGCAAGTGAGATTATAAGCAGTTCTGCATGATAAAACTAGTATCGTGTTGGATGTAAATTTGCGAATGAATGCCCATCCTTGCAAGCCTGATTATATATGTGTTATGAATGTCAGTGTCTGCCTTTGTGAATGTGTTATGCCTTGACGACCTTTGTGAAGGGTCGTCCATATTACTTGTGTGTTTTCCCCACTAAGCGTTATCGCTTAGCACGGGCTCTTTTCCCGTGCAGGTGGCAGGTTTTGTCCGGTTTGAGTCGTGCATCTGCAAGGTCGGCCACGTAGGAGTTAAAGTTCTTTATTTTTGTTACGAGTTTATGTAATTTGGATTTTGTATTTCAGTAGCATTTTGTATATGTATATATTTATAAGGATCTTGATGTAATATTTGGGCTATGTAAGTGATTTTAAGTATTGACGTTTTGGATTAGTTTTTGTACCTTTTTATCCTATTGAATGTCTCCGCTGAATGAATGCATATTTGTATGAGAGTATGCTTCCGCTTAGTGCTTGTGTGTGTGTGAGTCAGTGCATGATCTGCTTGTGCCCTCAAAAGTTTTGAATTCCTTGTATTTATGAATGCTTGATGAGTGAATGTATGCTTTGTTCCATGTAGCACAACCGCCGGCTCCCTTTCAACGGGGGTGTCGAAAGGGGGTGTTACAGTTAGTGGTATCAGAGCGCAGGTTTGGCAGTTCTGGTTGTTTTGTTTGTTAAGTGTTAAGTCTTTACATGCTAGTCGGAGATGTGTCGTGTCTTTGTATGAGAGTCAGTTTTGTGTCGTGGCCTAATGCAGATGCGTCGTGTCTTGTGCTGTTTTTAGATGGAGTCCGATCCTAGTGAGTATGTGGGCGAGACAACGGAAAGTACGAATCCAGTTAATGCTGATCAAAGTGTTTCCGAGCATCCTTTAGTTGGAAATTCCTGTCCTGCTTCCTGTGATAGGACATTAGTGCAAGGGTTAATTCGGATATTGGATAGGTTGACGGCTCCTCGAATTTCTCAAGATTCTGTTCGGAGGGTACCTTAAAAGAGAAAGGTGTCAGACAAAGAAGTGTCATCGGGAAAAAGGATTCAAGAACCTCTGATGTGCCAACAATGTCAGAAACAACATGAGGGAAAGTGTAAGAAGAAGTTGGTACCGCCAATTTGTTAGCACTGCTAGAAGCGACATCTGGGTCAGTGTAGGAATTTATGGGTGCTTGCTTCAGATGTGGTAGTGTAACACCCCAACTCATACGTAGGCGAACCCATCCGCAAGGGAGTAGGAAGCCGTACGAGTAGGTGTGTTACCGAGCAGAAACGATACAAAGCGTATACAATTATGAAAGAATTAAAACTTTTAAGGAGCAAAAATCTGAACATACATATTCATAAACACGCATATTTTAAACGAAAACATACACATCTACAATTTTACAATCATACAATAGGAGTCTGAAATATTACATCGTTCTCTTTACCTATTATTACATATACATATTACACAGATATGCAAAAATCCCAAATTACAAAAGCCGAACAAAATACAAAACTTCTAGCTTCTATGTGGCCGACTCTGCAGATGCACAACTCGAACAAAAGCAAACCTGCCACCTGCACGGGAAAAAGAACCCGTGCTAAGCGATAACGCTTAGTGGGGAAAACAAATATAGTAATATGGACGGCCATTCACAATGGTCGTCGAGGCATAACACACACAAATCTCATACACACATAGTTCTTACCGAGAAATATATATGTTTACATATAATAGCTGTGCATTCAAATGTTTCTTATCATATTCATATACTTATATGTGACACAAGCCAAAACAACGCCACCATACAAGATGCAAGTATATTCATGCATAACTACATATGATTTCACATGTGTGCACTTACCTATACATTACATGTCAGTATCAATACACTTATATGCCAATACTTGTATCGTTATACCAGTATAGATCCTCATATGCATACATTTACCGAATCTGTTGGGAAATCAAGCTTTTGAAAGTACATCATGCCTAGATACATAATCACAATACCATCACACTCCCGTTGCGCAACATTAATCTTTGACATAAGCAACTATACGATATTGCATTCCAATCACGGTGTTTCAGAGAGCCAATAAATCTGCACTTATTAATTCACATATCTATAATCATAACTGATCAGAACCACATGCTTATAAACACAACATAACAAATCATACACCTGCTGACTCACAATAGTGGATAACGAGTACTGAGGGGGAGACCTCATGAGGGAACATATAGCCCGATCTCTGACCAGGTAAACCTCAGAGGGAACATATAATATAATGTACCATACAGGTACAAGTCGAAAGGCAACATTTCATTGAACAGGACCTTAAACAAGATCCATATACATACACATAATAGGGGTTCGCGAGGAACCATTCGGGGACCTGATCAGGGTCCAAATCGTTCAAAGGGCGCTGCAGCTACAAATACATAGACTCTATTAGGCATGCCTAACTATCCACTAGACTGACTCTCGCAGGTCATGCATAATACAAATCATATTTCAAATCACATACTTTATATCATTGTACATAATCAGCAATAGTTGAGACATATGAATAAGTTCATAAAGTCAAACATGCATCATACAATTTACACTTTGAACATAACATGATAATCTTAGAAAAGATCATAAGTATAGATGTACATAATACATTCAATTATATTAACATACTTCATAAAATAGTCAAAGAATAAACCTAAAGGCATCACAAGTTCGGAATTCAAACATTGGAATCACCAAAGAAAACTCATTCAACACAACACATCTGTCGCGCTCGCGATCCCTGTCACGCTCGCGACAGAGACAATAGTCTCTTCGCTGTGCGCGCACGACGGACTTCGCGATCGTGGGAAGGAGAGAAGGGCCCAGATTTGTCGCGCTCGCGATGTTGTCGCTCTCGCGACAGAGGGCAAACATTGCTATCGCGGGAACGCGACAAGTCGTGTGCTCGCGATAGCACAGGCCAGCAATGTGCTCTGTCGCAATCGCGACGATTATCGCGCTCGCGACAGAGAGCAGACAAGCTATTGCTATCGGGGGCTCGCGACAGCGTCGCGTGCTCGCGATGGCACAACATCAGAATCATCGGTCTCTGTCGCGCTCGCGACAGAGTCCTGATTCCGAAAATCTGCAGAATTCTGCCGGATCTTTCCTTCCTCAAACTCACTCACAAACACACGAAACATATCCAAAGGTCTCTTACCTCATCTCCAACAAGCCACGCATCATTAACAACATAAACCCAACATTCGTATCAATAATTTCAATAAAACATGCCACTAACAATGTCCATTTACACAATCTACAATAACAACATTATTCATCAATCATCTCAATCGCACCCACGTTAAATGCATTCAAACATATGATATACCATGCTTAGGTTACTCAAGAGATCAACACATATTAATCCTCATCCTTCACAAGTTATATCTACTATTATTTACTAGCTAAATCACCAATCTTAATCATACTCCTAAGTTCTTCCCAACGATAATTACTTATATAGTCATTTAATTACCCTAAACATGCATAATAATTGATGGGAAAGATACGGGATTGATCCGGGTCAACCCTAGACTCAAAAATAAAGAAGAAAAAGGCTTAAAACATACTTTTCTGTCGCGAGGTCGCGACCCTTGTCGCGCTCGCGACAGAAGCTCGCCTCAGCTACCATAACAGACTGCTTTTTTTACTATAAACTAGCATCGTGAAAACCGACCTCTAAAACTCATTTTTAGGAAAAGTGTTCTTCTTAACAAATGTTCTCCTACGTCTTAGCTTTCAAATTCAACAAGTGTCAGGTCAATTGGACATCTAGAACTCGAGATATGAACTCCACAACCTATACTGATCAAATAACCCGACATAAAAAGAAACACTACGGATTTATCCAAATTTCATGATCTTAGAGCAAGAATTTGCCCAAGGCTATTTCTAATACTTTTAAAGAAATAGAAGTAATGGTTCTAATGGCGTAAGAATCGCATGGTTTGGAGTTCTAAAACTCTACTTATAATAAAAACATTGCACAAGGGTCAGATGAAAACGAAACAGGGTTTATCCCAATTACACACTTCACTTCCAATTCTCACACACCTTCAACTTAAGCCACTTCATGCATTATTAATACATTTATCAAAAAAAATACATGTATAACACTCATATCAACACACTCAATTTACTAGAAATCATATACAAATGTATATTCCTAATCCAAGAAGAATTTAGGGCAAAGACAAATTAAAACTCAAATGTAAGAATCAAATTCCCAAACCTCTTGTTGCACAATAGCGGTTCTCTTCAAGCTTTAATTCTTCTCTTTTCCTTTACTTTGCTTCTTCTTAACATCAATCACTCTTCAATCGTACTTCTTAAGCTCCACCAAATCACTTCTAATTCACTCAAACCAAGAGAGTGAGCAAGAAACGGGGAGGAGAGGAAAAGAAAAATAGAAAATGAGGAGGAAGAGAGGGCAATGGGAACAAGAACAAGAAATATGCTTTTCCTCTTTCCTAAACCCAAATCACACTAAATGCTCCCACCTAACTCTCCACATGGCAAGCTCCCATTGGGCACACAAACCACCTTTGACTTAGTCATTCCTTGCACCATACTCACTCAACATACAACCATTTCTTAAATAAAAATCTTCAAGGTACCACACTAGAGTCACACCAAATCATTTCCTAAAATCCACTTATACCCTACTTCCATACACTTCAAGCACACTCTAACAATTCCTTATAAACCACTTGTCATCATCCTACAAACCCAAGTGTCACAATCTTATCCAATCACTTCCTACATACCATACACATGTTCCACTAGATAATTCATTCACTAAACTTATTTAGTTAATTTCTTAGCAATTAAATCCTTATTATCCATATTACTCATGCATAAATTACCAAAATACCCTTCACTTAACTGACTTAGCTTTCCGATTCCGACTAGGCCCGATTTGGGGTGTTACAGGAAGTATGGAGCATCAGATTGCTGGTTGTCCTAGGATGAGGGAAAATATAGCTCAGCAAGCTAGGAAGGATATGGAAGAATCGCTTCGAGCCGCCCGTGTGCCCTCGGGTTTTGTTGCGCACCGCAGTGAAGTAGCAGTGGTAAGTTTTCTTTTGATATGTTTGAGTAAGGTTGTTCTGGGAATTATTGAGGTGGAAGAGTAGTGGGATTCTGTAAGGTCTTGGTAATACTCTGTATACCTGTCAGCTATCTCCAGAAAAAGTTTTTGAATGAAAGCATATTAAATCATGGGGATGGGACAAAGTTCATCATTATAGTATCAATTGCATCACTCTGCATACATGAGTCATTGCACTTTCATTGCATCATCGTCCCTTTGACCATACATAAAAATCACTTGCATATGTGTTTGGCTGTGAGGAAGCTGACAGGGTATACATGGAGTATTAGGTATTGAGGTTAAGAGTGGTAATGGTATGCATAGCATCTGTTAAGGAAAGTGATTCATTTTCGGTTAAAGTTGAGTAGAGAGAGTATTTTGGAATCTTGTGCGTGTGAAGATGATATGATTTTGGAGGTTAATAGAGGTATGGTTGGTAAGAGGGAATAGCATGTATGACGGACATCTTTGAAGTATTAAAAAAAAGGGATTTGTGTAGCTATTGGCGAAAGTCAGGTGGTCTATACGTGAAGAGTTTATGCTTTGGTTTTTGATGTGCAGTTGAGTAAGGATTATTTTGATGAACGTGATTGATTCAGACCTAAGAAAGTGATTTAAGAGTATAATGATGGTGATAGGCATAAATAAGTGGGTGATTTGAAAGTGAAGACATCGAGTTTGATGGTGACTTGGAACGTAGTGTTAAGAATCCTTTCAGTGTAAGTGAATTTCGAGGACGAAATTCTTTTAGGAGGGAAGAGTTATCACACCCCAAATCGGGCCTAGTCAGAATCGGCAAGCTAAGTCGGATAAGTGAAGAGTATTTTGGTAATTATGCATGAGGATTTTGAGTGATAAGGATTTATTTGCTAAGTAATTAATTTAAATAAGTTAGTGTGAGAGATTATCTGGTGTGCTTGTGGGGTATGGTTGTAGGGTGTTTTATTGTGGCATTTATCTAGTGGTTAGTGTGTTTAGTACCAAGGTTGGAAAATATCTACCGAAGAAATGATCAAGTGAGGTAAGTGTGTGGTGCCTTGGTGTTTGAAAGAAATGGGGGATTTGTGGTCCAATAGGAGCTTGCCATGTGGCATGGTTGTTGGGCATTGAATGGGAAATGAAGAGGAAGAGAGAGAGAGAGAGAGAGAGTGTAACACCCCCTTCCCATACGTAGGCGTTCCCATCCGATAAGGAGTGAGAAGCCGTATGAGACAAGGTGTCACCAAGCAAGTACAAAGTATAACATACAATCATTCATAACATACATTCAGAAATACAGAATAATTAAAAACTTTACATGCAGAAAGCAAAAGCTAATCATGCATTACTATAATTAAACTATTACAATAATGTTCTGATCAACTAGCTGATATAAATAATATTACATATACAAAATATAGATACAAAAGCGGAAGCTGATACAGAGAGTTCTATACAAAAAGAATCAATAACTGATACAAAACTGAGCCCTACACTAATCCCTTCTGTGTTGGCTTGATGACGGCGACTCTCTCTAGCAAAACGCCTTCCGCACCTGCACGGGTAAAAACACCGTGCTAAGCGATAAAACGCTTAGTGGGGAAACACACATAATTTATGGACGGCCACTCACAGTGGTCGTCAAGGCATAACACATTCACAATGGCAGAATGCAAGGACTGTTGCATACATCATATAAACATGCCCATATTTAAATACCATACTTTCAGAATCTCATAAGCATTACAGAATCAACCAACATGTATTTCATCATTAAACTCATTCAGATATTTCATTCGAAGCCATATCAGATCAGAACATTTCCATTAACATTTAAAGAATACCTGCTGACTCTAGACAGTGGATAACGAGTGTACTGAGGGTACCTTACGGGTACGAATCGAATACTGAGGGTACCTCACAGGTACAAGTCAAATATTATATCATTTATCAGAACATGTTATTTATATACTGAGGGAATCTTAAACAAGATTCTATACTGAAGGGTTCGCGAGGAACCAAACGGGGACCTGATCGGGGTCCAAACTGAACTGAGGGCTGCAGCTAAAGACTCTATTAGGCATGCCTAACTATCCACTTACTTGACTCTAGCAGGTTATGCGTCAATGATCACATTTCAGGATATAGAGTATAATTCATCAGAAAATCATGCCATCACACACATCGAGGCATCAAACAGTAAGATATGCATCATACAACAGTAAAGTCCATTCAGAAGTAATACTAAATTCATTTCTGAGTTAAAAACTAGGAAATTTCGGAAAAACGGGCTGAACGGAGAAACGGGCGAGATCGGCTAGTCACTGGGCGTGACTGGCCTTCTCAACAGGCAGGTCACGGCGTGACCTAGGGTCACGTCTCGTGACCTGCTTGTTTCCCGCCTAACGCGTCGCGTGATCCTCGCGGATCACGCAATGCTTATGCAGGTCACGGCGTGACCTAGGGTCACGCGACGTGACGCTGCTTCTCCCTCGCAGATCACGTTGCGTGATCTGCCTCTTCTTCGCAGGTCGCACGACGTGACCGAAGATCACGTCGCGTGACTTGCTTGTTCTTCAGCTGGTCACGCGACTGGCTTCTCAGCAGGCATGTCACGTCGTGACCAAGAGTCACGTGACGTGACTTGCCTTCCTGCGTAGCGAGTCACGCGACGAAGAACAGTACCTAAATTTCCAGATTTTCCAGAATTTCCAGAATCAAGAATTCAACCCCAATTTGATTAAAAACCATTCAAACCTGATCTTACCTTCCAGAACTCATCTCAATTCACATAATCAATACACATGCAACTCAATTTAGCATTTAAACAACCAAATCAAGACTAATTGATTCAAACTCTTCAAGAGCATATAAACCCTAGAATTTACAGTAAAACATCAAAATCGCACAAATCAATATTCCCAAACCTGGATTCTAACTTCTATCACTTAGCTCCACTTGGTCCAGCAACCTCTTTCCCCTTTGGATCACGTGGAGCCTCAGCTAGAACACAAACACAGTAAATTCAACCCTAGGTTAAACCTAAACTCAAGGAAGAAGATGAAGATGCAATTTACAGTAAGACAAAGACTAGATTATGCACTTACCAAGCTAGGAGTAAGAGTGACCAACTTCCACAACCACACTTGATTATCAGAGAGTAGTAATTAGGAAAGGGAAAAGAAAGAAGAAGAAGAATATGAAGTTTGAAAGGAAAACGTGAATCTGATTTTTGTTTCACCTTTCTTTTCCTTCTTTATTCTTTTTCCCAAACCTAATACACATGTCAATTCCTTGGGTGGTGAAACTTGCTCACTCATACCCTAACTCCACACATTACACACACCTAATGCACTCCTAATTAAATACACCCTACAATGGTATATGTAAATGCACACAAATGCAACTCAATTAATTCACACCCTAATGCCATGTATGCACCCACATAATAGTTAAACCCCAAAATCATACATTTTACTGAAATGCCCTTATGAAATACCGTACACATGCGAATGCTTACACATACAGACAGACAGACGAACAGACAGACAGGCTCATTCTACTAGGGGGCAAACGGGGTGTGACAACTCTCCCCTACTAATAAGTATTTCATCCTCGAAATTCTCACCTGAACTGAATAACTGTGGATACTGAGCTCTCATCGACTCCTCTGGTTCCCAAGTCGCTTCCTCGACTCCATGATGGATCCATAATACTTTAACCAAAGGAATCTGCTTATTTCTCAACTGCCTAACCTCACGGGCTAGAATAGCTCGCGGTTCCTCATCATAAGAGAAGTCTGGCTGAACCTGGATATCCTGAACTGACAGAACATGCGAAGGATCTGATCTGTACCGACGAAGCATCGAAACGTGAAACACATCATGTAACTTTGCTAACTCCATCGGTAGCGCTAATCTGTAGGCTACAGGTCCCACCTTAGCCAAAATCTCATAAGGTCCAATGAAACGAGGACTCAGCTTACCCTTCTTTCCAAATCGAAGCACTCTCCTCCAAGGAGAAACTTTAAGGAAAACCTTGTCCCCGATCTCAAAATGCACATCTTTTCTTTTCAAGTTGGCGTAAGACTTCTGTCGATCCTTTGCTGCCTTCAAACTCCGCTGCACTACTCTGATTTTCTCTTCAGTATCTCTAACCAAGTCGGGTCCAATCATAGATCTCTCGGATAGCTCGGTCCAACAAATCGGAGTCCTACACTGACGACCATACAAAGCCTCATATGGTGCCATACCAATACTCGACTGGAAACTGTTGTTGTAGGCAAACTCCATCAATGATACATATCTGTCCCAACTGCCCGGAAAATCCAAAGTACAAGCCCTCATCATATCCTCCAGAATCTGAATAACTCGCTCTGACTGACCATCGGTCTGAGGATGAAACGCTGTACTGAAGTTCAACCTAGTGCCCAAAGCTCTCTGTAACTCCTTCCAAAACTTGGAAGTAAACCTCGGATCCCGATCTGACACTATGGACAAAGGCACACCATGCAACCGAACTATCTGATCCACATAGATACTGGCTAATCTGTCCATGGAGTAGTCCACTCTAACTGGCAAGAAGTGAGCTGATTTCGTAAGCCGATCCACAATAACCCAAACCGAATCATGCTTCCTCTGAGTCAAAGGCAAGCCAGAAACAAAGTCCATGGTGATATCACTCCATTTCCACTCAGGAATGGATAAAGGCATAAGCAAACCTGAAGGAACCTGATGCTCTGCCTTCACCTGCTGACAAGTCAAGCACTTGGAAACAAAATCCACTATATCACGCTTCATACCGGACCACCAATAGAATTGCTTCATGTCTCTGTACATCTTCTCACTGCCCGGATGCATAGTAAAGACTGAACTATGCGCCTCACTCAAGAGCTGTCTCCTCAAATCCTCAGACTCTGGCACACACAGACGATCTCTGAACATAAGTACCTCATCCTGAACTGAGAACTCTGATGGCTTACCCGCTCTAACCTCATGCACAATCCGCTGAAGTCTCACATCATCTCTCTGAGCATCCACAATCAACTGTCTCAAAGTAGGCTTCACATGCAACTGGGCAAGCAAAGCCCCATCCGAACCAAATCGCCATCTGAAACGCCCCAAGAACAAGGCTGAAACTGACTTACGACTCAAAGCATCTGCAACTACATTGGCCTTACCAGGATGGTAATCCACAATGCAGTCGTAGTCCTTAAACAACTCAAGCCATCTGCGCTGTCTCATGTTCAACTCTTTCTGTGAAAGGAAGTACTTCAAACTCTTGTGGTCCGAGAAGATCCTACACTTTTCCCCATATAGGTAATGACGCCAAATCTTCAAAGCAAAGATTACAGCTGCTAACTCTAAATCATGCGTCGGATAGTTCTTCTCATGTGGCTTCAACTGACGAGAAGCATAAGCCACTACTTTACCCTCCTGCATCAGCACACATCCAAGACCAACTCCAGAGGCATCACTGTAAATAACAAACTCCTTACCCGAGATGGGTTGAGTAAGGATAGGAGCCTCAACAAGCAACTGCTTTAACCGATCAAAACAAGACCGACACCTGTCTGACCACTCAAATCTAACTCCTTTCCTCAACAATCTAGTCATAGGAGCAGCAATCACAGAAAATCCCTTAACGAACCGACGGTAGTAACCTGCTAAGCCGAGGAAACTCCTCACTTCCTGAACATTTCGAGGCGCTTTCCAATCAACAATCGCCTCAATCTTAGCTGGATCAACCTGAATACCGCTAGCTGAAATAATGTCACCCAAGAATGACACTTCTCGAAGCTAGAAGTCACACTTGCTAAGCTTAGCAAACAAATGATGCTCTCTCAACATCTGCAAAACCAATCTGAGATGCTCCTCATGCTCACTCTCATTCTTGGAATACACCAAGATGTCATCAATGAACACTACTACAAATCGATCTAAGTATGGTCTAAACACACGGTTCATCAGATCCATAAAAGCTGCTGGAGCATTTGTCAAACCAAGCGGCATCACAAGAAACTCATAGTGACCATACCTAGTCCGAAATGCAGTCTTAACCACATCTGCATCCTGAACACGAAGCTGGTAGTACCCTGATCGAAGATCTATCTTGGAAAAGACACCTGCACCTCGAAGCTGATCAAATAAATCCTCAATCCTAGGCAAAGGATACCTGTTCTTCACTGTAACTTTATTAATCTGACGGTAATCAATGCACATCCGCAGGGATCCATCTTTCTTCTTGACAAACAGCATCGGAGCTCCCCATGGAGATATGCTCGGTCTAATAAACCCCTTATCCAATAACTCTTGTAGCTGAGATTTAAGTTCCCTCAACTCTACAGGAGCCATCCGATAAGGTGCTCTCGAAATAGGTGCAGTACCCGGCATGATCTCAATGGACAACTCAACCTCTCTCTCAGGAGGCAAACCAGGCAACTCGCTCGGAAACACATCCCCAAACTCTCGCACTATAGGAATATCCTCAATCTGAACCTGATCCCTCCTGGAATCTAACACAACTGCAAGAAAAGCCTCACAACCTTTCCTGATGAATCTCTTAGCTTGCATCGCAGAAATAACATTATTCACTGAACTAGCACCCAAACCTTTCAGAAACACAAGAGACTGACTTCTATCCCGAAGTACCACTGTCTTCCTATGGCAATCCACTACAGCCCGATACTTACCCAACCAGTCCATACCCAGAATCAAGTCAAACTCTCTGAAGGGTAACTCAACCAGATCCGCTGGAAGCACAACTCCCTCAACAATCAGAGGACAACTCCTAAAAACTCTACTCACACTGACACTATGCCCTAATGGACTGGTCACACAAATCTCATAATCTAACTGATCAACAGAATGCAATTTATCAATAACTCTATCTGTGCACAAGTATGAGTGTGTGGAACCAGGATCAATTAGAGCATACAACTCAGTGTCATGGAGTAGGAACTTACCAGCAATAACATCAGGCGCATCCTGCTCATCTCTGGCTCTCATAGCATAAGCTCTAATGGCACCCTGAGGAGGATGCTCAACAGTCTCAGAAGCAGCACCATCTCTATGCCGACCACCTCTACCTCTACCTCGGCCTCTGCCACGGGTAGCCTGTGAAGCATTCGAACCGACCCTACTGCCCTCTCTCTGGGAACCTGAATCCTCCTGTACTCTCGGACAACCGGCCAACCGATGCTCAGAACTCCCACACCTGAAGCATGCACCAGTGAGCCACCTACACTCACCACGATGCGACTTACTACAATGAGGACAAACTGGTGTAGTCTCAGCTCTACCACCCTTACCAGAACCTGACACAGCTGTAGAACCCTGACGTCTACCTCTAGAAGCCGGACCAGATGCTGACTCATCCTGTGGATCCCTCGATCTCTTACTCGAAGAAGATCCTCCACGAGAAGAACTCCTCCTCTGAGCTCTCTCTCTCATCACTGTCTCAGACAACTCTGCTCTCACTGCAGCCTCCACAATCTGATAATAGTGAACCCCAGGTATACACATCAAGGAAATCAAAGCAATCTTCAATGACTCATTTAATCCAGCCTCGAAATGCTTGCATCTAAAGTCATCAGTCATAACTCCTCGAGGGGCATAGCGAGATAACCTGTTGAACTCTTTCTCATAATCAGCTACTGACAAAGTTCTCTGTCTCAAACCCAAAAACTGCGCCCATCTCGAATCTCTATAGGTCTGAGTAATGTACTTCTTTATGAACTCACCCTCAAAGAACTCCCAGGTAATCGGATCCGGTAACTGAGGATGCCTGCAAACCAACTCCCACCACTCAAAAGCAGACCCCTGAAGAAGAGCTAAAGCACACTCTGTCTGCTGGTCGGGAGGACACCGAATCTCTCTCAAAGCACGCTTCACTTTATCTAACCATCTCTCTGCAGTCTCAGACTCACTCAACCCAGTACCATAGAAATCCTCAACTCCTGCTCTCCTCAGATTCTCCATAGGCGCTCTAGGAGCAGTCACTCTCTCCAATACCCTAGCCATGTCCTGATGCAGTCTAAGCATAGCCTCTAAGGGCATGGCTGCGGCCTCGGGCTGAACCCTAGCATGCTGAGCCGACACATTAATAGAAACAGACTGATCAACAGCGGGAGGATTCACACTCTCGGCGGACTCCTCACGCGCACCATGAGCAGAATTAGAAGCCATCTAAACAAACAAGAAACAACCGTATCAGCCAACACAGATCTAGACACATACGCATCTAAGAAAATCAGAACAATCATAACAACACCCAGAAACGCCTAAACCTGGCTCTGATACCACTAACTGTAACACCCCCTTCCCATACGTAGGCGTTCCCATCCGATAAGGAGTGAGAAGCCGTATGAGACAAGGTGTCACCAAGCAAGTACAAAGTATAACATACAATCATTCATAACATACATTCAGAAATACAGAATAATTAAAAACTTTACATGCAGAAAGCAAAAGCTAATCATGCATTACTATAATTAAACTATTACAATAATGTTCTGATCAACTAGCTGATATAAATAATATTACATATACAAAATATAGATACAAAAGCGGAAGCTGATACAGAGAGTTCTATACAAAAAGAATCAATAACTGATACAAAACTGAGCCCTACACTAATCCCTTCTGTGTTGGCTTGATGACGGCGACTCTCTCTAGCAAAACGCCTTCCGCACCTGCACGGGTAAAAACACCGTGCTAAGCGATAAAACGCTTAGTGGGGAAACACACATAATTTATGGACGGCCACTCACAGTGGTCGTCAAGGCATAACACATTCACAATGGCAGAATGCAAGGACTGTTGCATACATCATATAAACATGCCCATATTTAAATACCATACTTTCAGAATCTCATAAGCATTACAGAATCAACCAACATGTATTTCATCATTAAACTCATTCAGATATTTCATTCGAAGCCATATCAGATCAGAACATTTCCATTAACATTTAAAGAATACCTGCTGACTCTAGACAGTGGATAACGAGTGTACTGAGGGTACCTTACGGGTACGAATCGAATACTGAGGGTACCTCACAGGTACAAGTCAAATATTATATCATTTATCAGAACATGTTATTTATATACTGAGGGAATGTTAAACAAGATTCTATACTGAAGGGTTCGCGAGGAACCAAACAGGGACCTGATCGGGGTCCAAACTGAACTGAGGGCTGCAGCTAAAGACTCTATTAGGCATGCCTAACTATCCACTTACTTGACTCTAGCAGGTTATGCGTCAATGATCACATTTCAGGATATAGAGTATAATTCATCAGAAAATCATGCCATCACGCACATCGAGGCATCAAACAGTAAGATATGCATCATACAACAGTAAAGTCCATTCAAAAGTAATACTAAATTCATTTCTGAGTTAAAAACTAGGAAATTTCGAAAAAACGGGCTGAACGGAGAAACGGGCGAGATCGGCTAGTCACTGGGCGTGACTGGCCTTCTCAACAAGCAGGTCACGGCATGACCTAGGGTCACGTCTCGTGACCTGCTTGTTTCCCGCCTAACGCGTCGCGTGATCCTCGCGGATCACGCAATGCTTATGCAGGTCACGGCGTGACCTAGGGTCACGCGATGTGACGCTGCTTCTCCCTCGCAGATCACGTTGCGTGATCTGCCTCTTCTTCGCAGGTCGCACGACGTGACCGAAGATCACGTCGCGTGACTTGCTTGTTCTTCAGCTGGTCACGCGACTGGCTTCTCAGCAGGCATGTCACGTCGTGACCAAGAGTCACGTGTCGTGACTTGCCTTCCTGCGTAGCGAGTCACGCGACGAAGAACAGTACCTAAATTTCCAGATTTTCCAGAATTTCCAGAATCAAGAATTCAACCCCAATTTGATTAAAAACCATTCAAACCTGATCTTACCTTCCAGAACTCATCTCAATTCACATAATCAATACACATGCAACTCAATTTAGCATTTAAACAACCAAATCAAGACTAATTGATTCAAACTCTTCAAGAGCATATAAACCCTAGAATTTACAGTAAAACATCAAAATCGCACAAATCAATATTCCCAAACCTGGATTCTAACTTCTATCACTTAGCTCCACTTGGTCCAGCAACCTCTTTCCCCTTTGGATCACGTGGAGCCTCAGCTAGAACACAAACACAGTAAATTCAACCCTAGGTTAAACCTAAACTCAAGGAAGAAGATGAAGATGCAATTTACAGTAAGACAAAGACTAGATTATGCACTTACCAAGCTAGGAGTAAGAGTGACCAACTTCCACAACCACACTTGATTATCAGAGAGTAGTAATTAGGAAAGGGAAAAGGAAGAAGAAGAAGAATGTGAAGTTTGAAAGGAAAACGTGAATCTGATTTTTGTTTCACCTTTCTTTTCCTTCTTTATTCTTTTTCCCAAACCTAATACACATGTCAATTCCTTGGGTGGTGAAACTTGCTCACTCATACCCGAACTCCACACATTACACACACCTAATGCACTCCTAATTAAATACACCCTACAATGGTATATGTAAATGCACACAAATGCAACTCAATTAATTCACACCCTAATGCCATGTATGCACCCACATAATAGTTAAACTCCAAAATCATACATTTTACTGAAATGCCCTTATGAAATACCGTACACATGCGAATGCTTACACATACAGACAGACAGACGAACAGACAGACAGGCTCATTCTACTAGGGGGCAAACGGGGTGTGACAGAGAGAGAGAGAGAACACAGATTGGTCCTGTTCTCCCTCCCTCTCATGCCTCTTCTTCCTCTTCTCTTTTTCATTTTCTGCTTCCTCCTCTTCTTTTCCTTTTGGCTGGGATTTGAGCTTGCTTAGAGGTGGTTTTGATTGAGATTTGAAAGCAAGATTGTAGAGGTATGTGTTTAGGTTTTAGGGTTCCTGCGTTTTGGGTTTCTTCCTCTTCTCATTCTTGGCTTTTGTTTGAGTTAATTTGGGTTGGATGAGTAATTTTCTGGGTTTATGTTTGTGCAAGTTTGTGGTGGCAAGAAGAAGATTAAGGGCAAGGAAAGGATTGAAGGTTAAAGCTAGAAAGAGATTTTTTTGGACCTTTGATTTCCAGGTTTGGGAGTGTCTCTGCCCTTTTCTTTTGGTGGATCAAGTTTGTGTGTATATATGTGTGTATAATTGATTTCTGGAAATTAGTTTGTGAAATAGATTTATTGTGGCATGCATGTTATGGGTTTTGATTCTTAGTGTTCTTAAAACCGAATGTGAGATTGATGGGGTTGTGGCATGATTAGTGATGAGATTGAAATGGGTTTACTCTATGTGGGTTCAAGTTTTAAAGGGTAGAATTTGAATGACAGGCTATTGTAAAATGTTTAATTCTCTTGATTTAATTTTCTGAATTTGTGGATGTTGAGTTCATGTATGTTTGGACAAATTGATACTATATTATGTTGTTTGAGTTGTGATTTTGGATGGCCAAGTTAAGGTAAGTTTGAGGTAAGTTTTTGATGTTAATTTATTGGTCAAGATGTGTATATTTCATTGTGCTTGATTGTGTGAAAAAGTGGGAATCTTTGAAGTTGGAATTCTGCAGATTTCTGGAAAATCCAGGAGTCACACGGCGGTAAGGCCTAATCTCACAGCCGTGTGGATTGTGGGTTTTGCCTTGGAATTCTGGAGCTATGTCTTTACACGGCGGTAAGGGCAAAGCCTTACCGCCGTGTAAAACCGTTATGCCCAGGTGTGAGGCATATTACACGGCGGTATGGCCTAAGCCTTACTCCCATGTGAGTGTCTTACACGGCGGTAAGGGCAAAGCCATACCGCCGTGTAAAACGGTTCTGCCCACTTCTTGCAATTTTTCCACTTCTTTCTTTTTCATTCCTTTTCCTCACTTGTATGATTTTAAATGTTATTTAGTGTCTTTTAGCATGATTTATGTCTTTAAAAGGGATATTTAGCTATACAATGGATGGATTCTATTGCTTGTTTCCAATTAAGCTAATTGCTTTGCATTTGATATATATATATATATGAAGAATAGTAAATGACCATGCTATGTGAGTTTTTATAAATGATATAGAGGGTGATCACATGCTATATCATGCCACGATTATTTGTATTATGTGAATATACATGTTAAGCTATATAATTGCTTGCTTAAAATCGGATTAATTATTATTTGTGGATTGTGTTATGGATGACCTGCTAGAGTCTAGAAAGTGGATAGTTAGGCATGCCTAATAGAGTTTCTTTAGCTGCAACCCTTTGAACGTTTGGACCCTGATCAGGTCCCTGTTTGGTTCCTTGTGAACCCTTTTATGTGTATGGATCTTGTTTAAGATCCCCTATTGTGAAAGTGTTTCGAATGAGAATTTATGTGATTACTTCGATTCGTACCTGTAAGGTGCGCCCGTTCGTGCCAGCGAGGCACTGTCAGATTGCTCGTTATCCACTATTTTGAGTCAGTAGGTATTCTCTCTGTTTTGTCTATTATGAACAAGAGAATGTGATATTAGTATGAGTATGATTTTGGACATGTGGATCGGATTTGTATCCGAATGTGTTTATGAATCTCTGAATGGGTTGGGTATGACCTAAACATATGAATTGGGCATATTTATCTGTGTATCTGTATTTAAGTATACTGTATTGTGACTGTATCTGTATGCCATCAATGGTGGATTTAAGTACTGGAATTAAGACATGTTTGACTGCGATCATAATCGCTCTAATGCCATGAAAGTATTTTATTATGCTATGTGTATGAGAATGGGTATCTGATTAGTTAGGTTATAAGGATATGAAATATTATGTATACGAATGTGAGTTTGAGTTACGAATCAATATGATTAATTAATGTGAATATGAATGAGGTTTTGTACTGTTAACTATTATGGTAGCATGTGTATTAGTATGCATATAAGGCGATCTGGACTATGAATGATCACATATGCATTAATTGGGGTGCAATGCATGTGGATCGGCCTTGGTAAGTGTATAAGAATCTGATTTTCAACTAGTGTATGCTCTGAATGTAATATTTGACTATATGTTCCTTTGGTCTCAACCATTGTATTATTCTCGGCATGTTGTCTTGTGTTGACGTTCTTTAGCACGATATTTTTATGGGATAAAGTTGTGCAGCGGATGTGTGGTGTTTGACGTCCTCCTTTGGGTTCGGCTAGTGTGGGTGTTATGGCATGACAAATGTATGTTTAGATAGTTAGTGTTCTTGACATGATAATTGGATACGTTATTATATGGTAACTGTGTCGCATTGTGAATGGATTTTCAGTTAATGTATGGGTACTTTAGCATGATAATTGCATGTACAATGTCTCTTGTGATGATGCATGGTAAGGTACTGATACTTGATACCGTGGTAAGTATATGCATGTGAGATTATAAGCAGTTCTGCATGATAAAACTAGTAACGTGTTGGATGTAAATTTGCGAATGAATGCCCTTCCTTGCAAGCCTGATTATATATGTGTTATGAATGTCAGCGTCTGCCTTTGTGAATGTGTTATGCCTTGACGACCTTTTTGAAGGGTCGTCCATATTACTTGTGTGTTTTCCCCACTAAGCGTTATTGCTTAGCACGGGCTCTTTTCCCCTGCAGGTGGCAGGTTTGGTCCGGTTCGAGTCGTGCATCTGCAAGGTCGGCGACGTAGGAGTTAAAGTTCTGTATTTTTGTTACCAGCTTATGTAATTATGATTTTGTATTTCAGTAACATTTTGTATATGTATATATTTATGAGGATCTTATATAATATTTGGGCTATGTAAGTGATTTCAAGTATTGACGTTTTGGATTAGTTTTTGTACCTTTTCTACCTAATGAATGTCTCCGCTGAATGAATGCATATTTGTATGAGAGTATGCTTCCGCTTAGTGCTTGTGTGTGTGTGAGTCAGTGCATGATCTGCTTATGCCATCAAAAGTTTTAAATTCCCTATATTTTTGAATGCTTGATGAGTGAATGTATGCTTTGTTCCGTGTAGTGCAACCACCGGCGCCCTTTCAACGGGGGTGTCGGAAGGGGGTGTTACAATATCTTTATCCTTATCATATCTTTATCTTATATTTTCACTTAATTACATATATAACCCTTTAATTATTCATTTTTCCATTATTACCCTTATTAACCTTTTTATGATCAAAATTAGCATTATGCCCTCAAAACTTTTTAGTTATTCCAATTAAGTCCATTTTTTCACACAAATATCATTTTAATCACAAATCAACCATATAAAGCTTACTTTTGCCATTTGCTCCTGTATAAAACTTGCAAACATCTATGATCAGGATAAACGAGATGTGAACTCCAAAGGCTCACAAACATACCAGAGGGACCCCAAAGGACCACTCCTGTCTTTACCAGAGGGACCCCAAAGGACCACCCTTGTCTTTAAAGACAAACAACAGAAACACAGATCAATGCTGTATTAAGACAAAACAATACAGAATAGGACCGTTATTGGCCTATAGTAAGTGAGACACCATGCTCACACCGGCGGTCTTATGTCCCTATGGCTAGCCATCATATCCTGAACTAGACTTGACTACCAGATTACTACATAGGGCATCAAAATTCCACTTTTCACATTTTTAAGTTACCAGTCATACTTTCATGGAATTTCATCATGCTATTCCATTCTTTTCCATACGATTCGATCATTATACATTTAATTTTCATCCATGTGTCATCTTATGCCATAAAACTCATGAAATCATCATTTTACACATGGATACACATATAGATACCGTTCGGTCATTATGTCAATTTTTCACCATTAATTCCTTTCAACACTTTTAACATTTATTTAGGTGATTTACATGTCAAATATCATAGCCATGCCATTATTTCACATCAAAACACATCAAAATCACATTTTTACATGTATATTCAATTCGACTAACATTTACATCATCCATTATGTGAATTTATCTTTCTCTAATTCATTCCATTAGCTAGATTACATGTTAATTTATTTAGTTATACCATTAAATCACATAAAAATTTCATTTTTACATACATATACCATTCAGCCTACATGTTGTCCATGGTATATGTTTTATTTCTTTTCATTTTAAGTATTTAAAATGTCATTTTTAACCTTTCTAAGCATGACTATATGGTTTGATTTAATTAAACCTACATATTTCACATACTTTATGTTCAAACATAACTAAAAATCATACTTTTAACATGGGAAAAGAAGGATATTCTATCCACTAACCTTATTTTCTTGTTCTCCACATCTTAAACATCCTTTCTTTGCCTTAGCTCCTTAAAAAACTATCACTTTCCTTATATTCCATAAGTGGATGAATAGAAACATCAAAGAAACCCCCATAAATTTACTTAATATAATCACATAAACATGCTTTAAACAACCTAAAATACCTATTTGAACATTTAAATCAATTTAAAAATATCAACTTTACATACCTCAATTTGATACAAAAACTTTTTTAATTATTTTCTTCCACTTCTATAACTCCAAATGGACTCCAATCACCACCATCAGATTCTAGTGAGGTTAAAAGTTGCTTAAGAGGCTTAGATATGAGGAGAGATTTGAAGAAAAATGAAGAAAATGGAGGAAGAATGGAGAAATATCACTTTGGCCAAATGAAGGAGGAGGGAGGTCGGTTTCTCTTGGCTTTCTCTAGAGAAATGTGGTTAAAAGATGTATTTATATGGGTAAAATTGAATCGGACCAGGTCCAACCGAAGTGGTCACAACGGTTTGTCAATTTTCTATTTTTGGGTCATTTTTCACTATTTTAAGGTATATATAAGTTCCTCAATTTATTTTCAGTCACAAAAAATTCCACCATTCTTAAAATACCAAATATAGCCCCCACATACAATTTTAGCTCAATCGGAGTCCATTTAGGGCCCGGTTCACCTAAATCGATCTGGTTCAATTCTATTCGGTTCTGTCGTAAAATACAATTCTAATGCTAGCAAAAATTTCTAAAAATTATTTTAACCTTGTAAACTTCCCACGTTAAAGCCTTTTAACCTGATTTACTATTTTTAAAAATTTGGTCAAAGTTCAGTCAAATTTCGTTTTAACCGAACCGAACCAGAGGCCAACTTCAGATGGGCTTTCGGGGACCTATTTCACCTCATCTTTTGTACCAAATTTTACCATTAGATTCCTGATAGCCCACATATCAATATTAGCAATTAATAATTTCTCATTAACTGCTATCAATTTCAACTGTATAACTGTCCTGAGGCCACCCATCCCGGGATTATTTTGCCTCAAGCATACTTAAATTTTAAATTCTACTATAATAAGAGATACTTAGGCCATCACTCTATACCAAAATCACATTACAGATGCCATAAAATTCATTGAAAACTGGTAACCTAGTGTTTAGGCCATTACAAAGACCATGGTTTACCTAAGATGGTATGGTGACGCTGAGTTGTTCTTGCAGCCCTAACATTGCCCTTAGTATTATTGTGGCCACCCGAGCTTCCATTTTTCAGAGTATACATCATCGTTGGGTCTCCACCCTCTTCAAGCATAATGTTGTATTCTAGAGCAGGCTTCCTATTTCCTCCTTGCCCGACTTGGGAATCAAGTGGCACATTAACTCTAGGCCTAGTATCATATAGTGGTGTTATAGCCATTGTTGTAAATGTCCCTCCGACTATGGCCGATTTAACTTGGTTTATAGCAGGTACTATAAGCTGAGCTTGAAGAACAAGTACCATGGTATCCATCCTTTATTTAATCATAGCTGACAACCTTTTTCAAGCTCTTCAAGCCTTCTATCCATCTCCTGTACAATTAGGGCACGAGTCTCATCAGTCATTGTAAAGGATTGGCCATTTCTAATGCTTGCAAATGTTCTGGTAAGGATGCCAATAGTAGTGGGATTCTATGAATTAAGGACTTATTGCCTAGGTCTTTGGTTCGAATCCCATTAAAGGAAAAAATACACAAGGGGAAGTGTAAAGATCATGAGTATAATGCGGTGGCACTAGTGAGACGTGCTGGGAAGGCCCGACGGGATATGTTCCGGGGATAGCCCTAGATTGGCCGCTACCGGTTGTTATATGTTCTAACTATGCAAGATATACAAGTACAGCCAAATTTTTCTTATGATGAGGAGCCTAAAGAAATTTTTGCTAGAGAAGTGAAACAGCTTCGAAGTAAGCAATTTCCATTGGTGAAAGTGCTTTGGCAGCACCATGGATGTAACACCCCGCCATCCCCGTTGGAAGGATACCGGAGTGCCACGCGGGCAAACACATATAACAAATCCATATTCCATGTATAAACAAAAACCAAATGTAAAATAAAGAAACTTTTAATCATGTAATAGTAAATCCTTTTTACATATAACATATATCCGTACTGTTTTACAAAATGAGGCTTGTAATCGAATACATATACAAAAATAATATTTGTTACTTTACAAAAGATTTACTTTGCTATACACAAGCCATATACAAAAATTTACAGCAGAAGACTTCAAAAATAACTTCATCAAAAGACTCCTAGTGGCCGACCCGCAGATATCTGACTCCAAATCCAAACTCGCCACCTGCACGGGAAAAGAGCCCGTGCTAAGCGATAACGCTTAGTGGGGAGGAACAAAACAAACTAACAATATGCATATACAATATTTACAACAATACTATAATCTTATCCCAACCATAAACATACATTACAAGTAATTAACTATTAAAACATAATTAAAATCTACATATTTCTCACCATTGCAAATACATATACACTCAAGGTGTATAAACACAAAGTTATACTATATTTCATATACAACATATACCTTTAATCTTGTCAATAAACATCTCGACATATATATATATATATATATATCACATATAAACATGTAGCCTGATTAGTTTGAAATACTCTCTAGAAGTGGATACGGTCATTTGGATACTGATTGAACACAGTATCCCAAGCATATAGAGACATGAGTCTCAAACATGTATTTTCCATATAGAGACCGGAGTCTCGCTTTATTTTCATATAGACCAAACATGGTCGAAACAAGGATCCAAATGGACCCGCATATATCGTTTTATCATATAGCAGCTGCACACACACTCTGACCTAAGTAAGCGCTTACTTATCCACTACTATGACTATTCAGGCTTAAAGAATACAACTCAATAATTCATGTATTCATGTACATTGATCAAAATCAGAAACATATACATATGTTCAAATATTAATTACTGAATGTAATATGAACTTATAATTCATCTAGAAATAATCCATGTATACATATATACTGTTCACATTTTGGAAACATGTAACTTTAAATATTAAAATACAACTAAATACAAATACATATTTCACATATACATGTATCTAGATCAAATTCAGAAACATTTTAAATACATCCAGTATCAATTATTGGAGGCCGAAGTACAAATAATTCACATTCAAGACCATTTATGTTCATGTAAAATATAAACTAGTAAGTTATGTACATTAATTATTTACTCAAGTATACAACTCAATAATTTACGTATCATGTCATGTGAATTTCATTAAATACTAACTTATATTTCATATATACACGTATATTGATCCAATTCAGAACATTTAAATGTATAAATATCAATTACAGGAGGTAATAAGAACAAATAGTTCTTATTGAAAAAGTCCATGTTAAATAAATTATAAACATGTAAATCATGTAGATTAATCATTAATCATGTATACAAAACCCAATATTATGCAATTATCCAAAATACAATACAATTTTAACTCAAACATTTGTCATGTAGTGCAAAAACCCTTAAAACAGAAGTTAAAACTTTGTTTTAATAAAACAGGACAGCAGGGAAGGCTGGTCACTCCGTGACCATTCGTCACGTCTCGTGACACAGGCTTCACGCGAGTGCCAGGCAAAAAGCAAGGCAGTCACGGCGTGACCACCAGTCACGTCTCGTGACGCCTGAGAGGAGAGGGGAAGAGAAGAAAAATCACGAGAAGGAAACAGGCGAGGTCGCGAGGCGTGATGCTTCATCACGTCGCGACTTCCCAAGGAAGGTCACGGCGTGATGCTTCATCACGTCACGTGATCTTCCTCTCACAGACTTCTCCTTCTCCCAACTTCTCAGATATCTCAGATAAGGGGATCACGGCGTGATGCCCCATCACGTCGCGTGACCTTCTTCAGGGAAGAGGGTCACGGCGTGATGCTCCATCACGTCTCGTGATCTTCTTCACACACTACTTCTTCTTCTCCAACAAATTTCCAGAATTCCCAGAAAGAAAACGTGAAAAACCAGAAAATCCAGAAAACAGAGTATTTCTAAAATTCAAAACTCCACTTTATCTAAAACCATTTTTCATGCAATCATAATTCGAATACGTACCTTCAAGTCTCCAGAGCACATTCACAGCACTTATAACACAAATAAAACATTTTTTTACAATTAAACAAAGGCAATGTCAGAATATCAACTTTCCAGGTTTTCCACATTCAAACTCATATATATTCATCTCATTGCATGTTCATGTCATTTACATATTGAACTTCCTTCTTTTCTACCAGAATCATGTATACACAGTACATATTTCATGCATTTTAATAGACAACACACACATAGCCAATTATGACAATAAACAGCAAGTAGGATCCCAGCTCAATAAAGAACAGACACTCCCAAACCTGTATCGAAGCTCAAAAACGTCCACTGAACTTTCAATCCTCAATCTTCCCTTTTCCCTTTATCTTTCCTCTTTTCTTCAACAGATTACATGAACTCACAAATAAACCCAAAATCAATCCAAAGAAACAGTGATAAACAATCCTTAAACAGAGAATATGGAGAACCAAACTCACCTTCTGAAGCTTCAAAGCTTAAAACCTAGCTCCCAATAAAAGAACACGCATGCAAAAGAGAAAAGAATAGCAAATGGAGAGGAATGGTATGGCTAACGTGAGAGAAAGCAAAAGAGAGAGAAAAACTTCAGTCTGTAGGTTTCCAGCACTAACACAACCAGACCTCTCTCTTCCCTCACCCACGTGTACACACACACTCTCCACTTGGCACACATGCACGAATTCACAGTTCCACTCACTCTTCTTTTACCATTTAATCCTTATCAAATTACCTTTCACTCACCAAACTAAAATCTGTAGTTTAAATCTTTTATTTCCTTGCAATCAAATCCTCTTTTCTCATATAAATTACCCAAATGCCCTTAATTGTCCAATTAAAATCGCTAAATCCAATTAGGCCACTTACGGGATGTGACAATGGAATTGAAGAGGCAACCTGGGAATCAGAAGTAGTTATGAGAGACAAGTATCCCCAATTATTTAAATCAGGTATGAATTTCACGGACAAAATTCTTATTAGGAGGGGAGAGTTGTAATAGCTTGGTTTATACCCTAGTAGTATTTTAACATAATTAGGGTACTTGGGGTAAGGTTGTTTTGAGCATTATTAAAATTGGACTAAGGAGTAAAGAATTGATGACTTAATTGCATAAAAGAATAAGTTTGAGTGGCATATAGGTAGATGTGCATGATTAAGGTTAAGTAAGGTTGATTAGTATTAATGGGAGATAGATTTTATTAATGGTGGATTAGTGAAGAGGTATTGGATTCCGGGTGGAAAGCTTAGGCTTAGCCAACCCACCCTTCACATGCATATATATAGGGTTTTGAGGAGAGAGAAAGTCCAATTCTGCTTAGGCTTTCTTCTTCTTCTTCGACTACTTTCTTTCCATTCTTTTGTCTTTCTCATTCATAGAGATTAGTTGGCCAATTGATTAAGTTAGGAGTGTGAATTTTGAATTGAGTTCTTAAGCAAGCTGTGGTAAAAGAATCAAAGAGAGATAAAGGAAAGGCTAAGGTTGGAGAGCCTAACAACAAGTGAGCTTGAGGAGCATAGGAGTTTGAGGTTTAGGAACAAACCAAATTGTGTATATTAATGATATGAATGTGATTTGGATGTGAAATTGTGAATTGAGATGTGATTAATTGAAATTTAATTTCAAGTATGTAATAGAATGATTGTGTTTATTTTTGTTATTAGTTTGACCATGAACTTGCATGTGTCAAGATATGTATGTTTGAATTTAATTGTGAAAATAAGATGTGAGAATGATAGAATTGAAGTAAAGAGCCTATATGGGTTGTGTGTTTATCAATAGAGAGTAATATGTGTTAAAATGGCATAAAGTTATATTAGAAAGATTGAGATGGCTATGATGTAAAGTGAAATAGAAGCATGATAAGTATGAGTAATTCAGATGTGAATTGTGTTCTAGTCTCAAAGAAAATATGCGTTTATGTTGGTTTGATGGCATGATTTTGAGAGTTAGAATCATGTGTTTATAGGTGAGGATTTGTGGTTCAAAATGTATAGGTTCAATGCTTGAATTTAGCATTCTGCTAATAGTTGGACATATGTCATGGTGATAACCAAAATGTTTGTCAGCATAAGGTATGCACAGATTGCATTCTAGATTGCAAACTTACATATGTCACGGTCACAACCAAAATGATTGTCACCATGAGGTATGTATGAGTGACATTTTGTTTTGAAATTTAGGTATGTCACGGTCATAACTAAAATGGTTGCCACCGTGAGATACCTTCGATTTACATTCTGTTTTGAAATTTAGGCATGTCACGGTCACAATGAAATTACTGCCACCGTGACATACCTTCAGTTTATATTCTATTTAGAGATGCAAATAGGTCATGGCAACAACCAAAATGGTTTCCACCATGAGGTAGCCCTAATTTGTCTTCTATTTTGATTTGTGTCTATGTCACGATCATGATGATTTGATTGTCACTGTGAGCCATATGAAAGAAAAGTAATTCTTTATAAAGCTATGTATAATGTTATGGAATGAGATTTATACTAATTTATCAACATTACATGGACTTGGGAAAAGATTATGAATTATGCAAAGGTGTTTAAATGGAAGTGAATTTGAACATGATAGTATGCTTACAAATATATGTGAGCTATTATGTACTATGATCTATTCCATATGATTATATGAGCAATGTAAATTGTAATGGCCGTACCCTAGTTATAATTGGCTTAATTGGATTAACTAAGGGTGTAATGTGGGCTTGATTGTAATGAAAGAAGGACTTAATTGAATAACCAAAGAAAGTTAAGTGGCCAAGCTGTAATTTTGCATCATTAAGCTAATTGAGGGTTAGTTAACTTACTTGTGGATTAATTAAACTAAGTGGAGAGTCATTAGGCTAATAGGGGACAGAATGGGAGGTGGAATCCAGGTGGCATTTGGTTGTGCAGCCACCTACACTAAGTACATGCATATAAATGGAATTAAAGAGAGAAAAAGGGCCACTTTTGCATGAACCTTCAACTTCGGCCATTTCCATTTCTAAACTTTGTATTTTCTACTCTTCTCATTTTCGTGTGGTTCCTTAGAGTTTTTCATATTGAGTCTATGAATATTACTAAGTGGATTAAGAATTAAGGTGATAAAATTGAAAGGTAAGTGGTCAATTACTTGTTCTATCTTCTTCTCTTTCTGGTTTTGGTATGTGATGGATTGAGGAATTGATGATTTGTATCCAATTCTGAAAATTGGATGGAATTTGTAGAGGAAGGAGTAAAGAAAGATAAGGGAAAAGCAAAGGTTAGGGAATCGACTGCCAAGTGAACGCTAGGAGCTTAGGCGACGAGGTTTGGGAAACTTGCCCTAATTTCATATGTGTTAAATACTTTTGTTGATTTGTATATTGAATTCTGGTATTTGAGAAATTGTTGTGTGATTTGTACGTAAATGTTGAATGATATGTGATTTTTGGAGGAACTTAATTAGCATGAGAATATGAGTTGTCTTTAAACAATGAACTTTACCTAGGTTTATAGACCATATGTATGTGTTAATTCTATGCATTTTGAAATGGGATAATTAAATGGAGTTTCTAATGTGCTAATTAATAAGTTGAGATGTAAGCGATATGAAAATGAATGGAATGGTATGTTTGTGGTTGGCATGAAAAATGAGGTGATTTGCAAAGATGTATATTGGAACTTGTGTATAGGTCACGATGACAACCAACAGATTGCCACCATGAGATATGCAAAGTTTGCATTCTTCCGAGAGTGATTGATATGTCACGGTGACAACCATACTGGTTGTGACAGTGAGGTATCATGTAGTCTATTTTGCCCGAAGTGGATTTGGTATGTCATGGTGATAACCTATTGGTTATGACCGTGAGGTATCAAGGTTTACAATGTGCCTTTGCACACATGAGGCATGTCATGGTGACAACCATATTGGTTGTGACCGTGAGATACCCAAGAGTTGCATTCCATCTGAGTACTTAATGTATGTCACAGTGACAACAAAATTAGTTGTAGCCGTGAGATACCCTAGACTACATTCTGTTTTGAAACTTTTGGTACGTCACGGTGACAACCAAACTGGTTGTTACCGTGAGGTACCTATTTTTGTGAAGAATTCTTATTCCTTAAGGAGTGATGTTTGGATGTTAACTTAATGATTAATTACACACAATGACACTTAATATGTGCTTAATACTATCATTAAATGTGGTGCTTATAGGTGGATGATTAATTTAAAGTGATCCATTATGCTATGCTTATGCTAACTACATCAAGATTAATGAGATAAGTTAGCACAATTGAATATGAGCATATGAATTCATTGTTAGTTTATCAATGACTTGTTGAAGCATGTGATCAAGCAATCTATTAATTGAAAAGAACAATCTTAGCCTACGAGTCAAGTAGTGGATAGATAGGCATGCCTATAGGGTCAAGTGCTGCAGCCTAAGGCATCCGATTCCATTGGAATCACAATGCGAATTGGATCTTTGTTGGATTCTTCAATGTGAAATATTGGTTATGTTGATGTCTAATGAACCTTAGGGTACCAATGCGAATGTCAGTATCCTCGGATACACTGAATCTATTGTACCTCAGGGTACCAATGCGATACCCGTTATCCGCGTCTTAAAATTGGAGGCAAATCTAATCATATAAGATAATGATAATCTTAAATTATACATTTGTAGTGTGTGAATACGTTGGTTATAATGAGTATGTGCTAGTCATATGCATGCTATATAAAAATGTGATTAAATAATGATGTTATGAGTATAATGATTTACATGCTTTTGACTTGATAGCTTAACTATGGATTATAACATGATTCTTGTGTAATATTTGTTTTTCATGTGTGTATATTAATGCTTTGTATGTGTTTCCCCACTAAGCGTTATTGCTTAGCACGGGTTTCCTCCTAATCCATGTAGGTTTGGATCTGAGGTGATTTTGAGGGACATCTCCGCATTGTCGACGGTCAACACTAGGAGTACATCCATAGTTTAGGTTTTGGGGGTTTCTGGTAATGAGTTTTGTACGAGTTATGTATGATATTTTGTTTTACGCAATCCAAACTATGTAAGGTTGTAATAACTAACTGTTGTAAACTTTATGCTTATGACAGATATATATATGCGAGTATGTTGGTATGCATGAGAAATTTATGACATGTCGGGCATGTGAATGTATGCTTGCTTAGGAAATTTTTATTATTCAGGATTTTGGGCATGCGTAAGTGATTGTGAAGTGATGGTTGCGTGCTGTGCAGTGGCCATTCTTGACCGCATTAGCTAAACTAATCTAGTGGTCGAGAATGGGCATTACAAGTTGTGGTATTAGAGCCTAGGTTTAGTCTTTTCTGGGTAATTTGGTAGTTAGGATGTGTATAGACATGTTGACCTAATGCAGATGTCCTTGTGTAAACTTTGTAGATCGATGGATCCTAGTCATAACTCGAGAGAGGAAACAGCCGAAAGTGTTAATCCTCGGGAAGCAGAAGTGACGGAGTCTGGTTAGTCTAGGCTAGTCAGTTTCGAAAATGAGGTCCTAATGGTCCCAATGGAGGCCTTATTAAAGATGTCTCAGGATATGGCGAGAGTGTTGGATCGAATGACAGCACCGAAGGCTCCAATAGAATCTTTAAGGAAGCATGGAGCAGAAGAGTTTCATGTTACAAGGTTAAATGAGTCAAAAAAGGCAGAATATTGGATAGAGAAGGTGCAAAGGGTGTTGGGAGAAATAAGATGTCCCCTGACCATCGAGTTGACTGTGTAGTATCGCTGCTTCAGGGTGCAGCATATCACTAGTGGAAATTAGTTCTGCAGCATCCAATGCTCTCGGATCCAATCACCTGGGAATTCTTTGAAAAGGAATTTCGGAATAAGTTTGTAACCAAGGCGTACAAGGAGGCAGATTGAAGCAATTTCTGAATTTAAGGCAAAGAACTCTGTTTGTCGCGGAGTATGAGAAGGAGTTTTGCCGACTGAGTAAATATGCACCACAAGGTGTTTTGACTAAGGAGTTCAGGTGTCAGCAGTTTGAAGAGGGGCTGATTAAAGAGATTAAAGCGCTACTGATCTCATTGACTATCGAGCAGAATGTAAGTTACTATCGGATAGTTCAAGCTGCTATGCGAGCGAAGAGGTCACTGGGAGTACAAAGACAAAGGATGCAGAAAAGGAATTCCAATCGAGGTGGGTCTAATAGAGACCAAGAGATTCTCAGATGGCACCACCGGCAGAATCTGTGTTTAGTTCAGCCGCAAGGGGTAAGAAGCGAGGAGCACCTTTTGTATTTAGATCTGGTAGAGGTACATCTGGTACCAAGAATGAAGTGCATGAGTGTCCCCATTATGGTAAAAGACATAGAGGGGAATGTTGGAAAGTGACCGGTGCATGTTTTAGGTGTGGAAGTACCGAGCATTTCTTAGCAAACTGTCCAAAAGCTTATGAGGTAACTGAAAATCAGCAGGAAAAGAGCAGAGGTGGTTCTAATTTACCTCCAGTTAATAGAGGAAGAGGTAGAGGATGAATCAGAGGTGGCCAGTCCAGAGGTCCAGCTGATTCAGAAATAGTGGACAGATATATTGTGGCACCACCTCAAGCTTATACGATGAAGGCTCAAGAGGAGCAGGACACACCTGAAGTTATAGTAGGTACTTTTCTACTCTATGATGTAGAAATGTTTGCATTAATTGTCCCTGGATAAACTCATTCATATGTGTGTTCTACAAAGATATGTGATAGAATGCATGATGCTGAATGTTTGAAATATGACATATGTGTATTAAGTCTTTTGGGGAATAATGTGATGTGAACAAAGTGTATAGGGGTTATTCATTGGTAGTTTAGGGTACAATGTTTTCGATCGATTTATTTTAATTACCTTTTGATGAGTTTGACTTAATATTGGGTATGGATTGGCTGAGTAAATATGGTGCAGTAGTTGACTGTAAGAGAAAAATAGTAGTACTTAGAGACCCCGTAAGGGAAGTAAAGTGCTAGTGAGGGGAGTTTGTGCAAACCCTCTTGTGAATGTGGTGTCAGCAATGCAAGCATATCGATGTTTGAGGAAGGGATACGAGGCTTACTTGGCTCTTGTGTTAGATTCTAAAAGAGAGCAAGTAGAGATTCAGGATATGTCCATAGTACGAGAGTTCCGGAAGAGCTGAGTGGTGTGCCGCCAGTAAGGGAGGTTGAACTATCTATTGATGTTTTGCCTGGAACTGTGCCGGTGTCTATAGCGCCTCGTCAAATGGCTCCTACTGAATTGAAGGAGTTAAAAACTCAATTGCAGGAGTTATTGGATAGGGGATTCATAAGGCCTAGTGTGTCTCCTTGGGGACCACCAGTTCTATTTGTTAAGATGAAAGATGGAATCATGAGAATGCGTATTGATTATCGGCAGCTGAATAAAGTAACAGTAAAGAATCGGTATCCTCTGCCTAGAATCAAGGATTTGTTCGATCAGTTGAGAGGGGCAGGTGTGTTTTCTATGATTAACTTACGATCTGGGTATTATCAGTTGCAAGTGAAGAAGGAGGGCATACCCAAGACTGCATTTAGAACTCTTTATGTGCATTATGAATTTCTAGTGATGCCATTCGGGGTTAACCAATGCGCCTGCTGCGTTCATGGATCTGATGAATAGAGTGTTCAGGCCATACTTGGATCAATTTGTGGTAGTTTTTATTGATGACATTCTAGTTTACTCAAGAAATGAGAAGGAGCGTGAGCAGCATTTAGGAATTGTGCGACAGATATTGCAGGAGCATCAGTTGTATGCTAAATTTACTAAGTGTGAGTTATGGCTGCGAGAAGTGTCTTTTCTGGGCCATGTGATATCTTCTGAAGGTATTAAGGTGGATTCGGCTAAAATTGAAGCAATTGTGAATTAGAAGCCACCGAAAAATGTGCTAGAAATTTGCAGTTTTCTAGGGTTGGCTAGGTATTATAGAAGGTTTGTGAAAGGGTTCTTAGTGATAGCTTCACCATTGACAAGGTTGCTTTGAAAGGGAGTTAAATTTGAATGGTCAGAAAGGTGTCAAGCAAGTTTTGATTAACTGAAGAAGATGTTAGTGGAAGCACAAATCCTTACACAACCTATCTCTGGCAGAGAATATGTCCTGTATAGTGATGCCTCTTGTATAGGTTTGGGTTGTGTGTTAATGCAAGATGGAAAGGTAGTAGCATATGTCTCCAGGCAACTGAAGCTACATGAGCAAAATTACCCGACACATGATCTTGAGTTAGTAGCAGTAGTATTTTCCTTAAAGATTTGGCGACATTACTTGTATGGTGAGAGGTGTAAAATTTTCACTGATCACAAAAGTTTGAAGTATTTGTTAACTCAGAAAGAATTGAACTTGAGACAGCGTAGATGGCTTGAGTTGTTTAAAGATTATGACTGCATTGTGGACTACCACCCGAGTAAAGCTAATGTTGTGGAAGATGCATTGAGCAGGAAGTCTATCTCGGCTCTGCAGTTAAAGCAAGTAAAGTGGAGGTTTATTATGGATGGAGCATTGTTAACTCAGTTGAAAGCCAAACCGGTACTAAAGGTTGAATTGATAGCTGCATAAGGGAATGATTCTAAATTACAATAGATTTTGCAGTCGATGAAAAATGGTGACAAGATTAATTATTCAGTGGATAAAGATGGGTTATTACTTTATAAGAATCGAGTATGTGTTGCAAGTGACAAAGCATTGAAGAAAAAGCTGATGTGTGAAGCACATAATAATGTTTTCACCATGCATCCAGGTGGAAACAAGATGTATCAGGAATTAAAACAACTATATTTGTGGCCGGGTATGAAGAAGGATATAGTGGAATATGTGTCTAAATGTTTGACATGTCAGCAAGTGAAGGCAGATCACCAGGTTCCACATGGGTTACTGAATTGTCGTTCCATTCCACAATGGAAATGGGACAACATTACTATGGATTTTGTTTCTAGATTATCTTTGACTTCAAACCAACAAGATGCAGTATGGGTAATAGTGGACAGATTTTCAAAGTCAGCTCACTTTATACCGATTCAAATGGACTATTCATTGGATCGGTTAGCTAAATTGTATGCGCGGGAGATTGTTAGACTGCATGGGGTGCCTTTATCTATTGTTTCTGATAGAGATCCAAGATTCACCTCTAATTTTTGGAGGAGTTTACAGGCTGCACTGGGCACTAAGTTGAACTTCAGTACAGCGTTTCATCCGCAGACAGAGGGACAGTCGGAGAGGGTCATTCAGGTACTAGAAGATTTAATGAGAGCATGTGTTCTGGACTTTTCCAAGAGTTGGGATAAGTATCTTCCACTTATGGAATTTGCTTATAACAATAGTTATCAGACAAGCGTTGGCATGGCGCCATATGAAGTGTTGTATGGGAGAAAGTGTTGCAAACCGGTTTATTGGACAGAATTGGGTGCATGTAGGGTATTGGACCAAATTTGGTAAGGGATACAGAAGAGAAGGCAAAGCTTATACAGCAACGACTAAAAGCAACCAGTGGTAGACAGAACTCTTATGCAGATTTGAAGAGGAAGGATATTGAGTTTGAAATAGGCGACAGGGTGTTTTTAAATGTGTCTCCTTCGAGAAAGGTGTTGCGATTTGGGAAGAAAGGAAAATTGAGTCCGAGGTTCATTGGACCATATGAAGTGTTAGATAGAGTGGGTTCAGTGGCTTACCGGTTAGCATTGCCTCCGGCTTTAGCCAAACTCCATGACGTCTTCCATGTATCCATATTGAGAAGGTACCTAGCGGATGAGTCGCCTATGATACCCATGCAAGAAGTAGAGGTTCAATCGGATTTCTTTTATGATGAGAAACCAAAGGCAATTATGGAAAGGGAGATAAGACAGCTTTGGAATAAACAAATTCCACTTGTGAAAGTGTTGTGGCAACACCATGGAGTAAAAGAGGCAACTTGGGAGCATAAAGCGGCTATGTAGGAGCAAAATCTGATATGAGTCTAAATAGCTCATATTTAATCTATGTTTTATTATTGAAATAATGTTTATGTGTAGTTAATTGTGTTAGAATTAGGTATGTTTTATGTTTTTGTTTGAGTTTTGTATGTGGAGGAGAAAATGTAGAAGATTGGAGAAAAGGAGCAAAAATGAACTAAGGAAGAATCAATTTGTCGTGAGCGCAATAGGAAGTGCCAAGCAAAGAAGGAAAGGAGAAAGGAAGAGAGAAAGCAAAGGTGAAAAGTAATCTGTCACGAACGCGATGGACGCCGCGAGCGTGACAGGACGTGAAATTAAAGGGAGCCAAAGAGAAGAAGAAAGGGAGCTGGCGTGCATTGTCGCGAGCAAGGCTGCCCATCACGAGGTCGCGACATGGCGCGGAGAAAGCTAGCACGAGGAAAGTGGGGCAAAGATGAAGGCGTGTTCTGTCGCGAGCGCAATAGACGTCGCGATCGCAACAGAAAGGACCGTTGAGAGTTGAATTCAAATTTTTCCTTAAAGAAGTATGACTTTCCACCAAGTCTTGCAACCTTTCTAAAGAACACAAAAAGTGCTGCAAGCAAGGGAAAGAAGGCCGCTGAAGGATCAAGTTCAAATCAAGATCCAATTTGCCTGCAAAACAGGTTTGAGTGTCCTTTCCCAATTTTTTCTGAGGAGGAAGGTGAAAAGTTTGAGTATTTTGCAAAGAAATCATATGTGGGTATGTGGCATGTTGATTTTTCTTTGTTAAATCATTTTGGCATAACTGACCAATTTGAAAAATATCTTAAGTATATGAAGTGGGGTAAATTTGTGCATTTAAATCTTCCAATTAAGCGTGACTGGGCCCTTGAATTTTTTGTTTCCCTTGATTATGTTGATAAAAGTAGAGATAAATGAAGTTTAGACATCAAAAGCAAGAGTATGTTTTTAGGTTTCATGAAATGCATGATTGGTTTGGTTTTCCACTTAATGGAAAACGTTTTGATGCGCATATATTTGATCCTAGGCCTGTGTGGAAGAGATTAACTGGTTTAGATTCCTTTAATAATACAAATTCTACTAATCGACAAATTAAGGATGATGCATTAATGCTTTTTCACAAATATCTTTGTCATGCCTTATTTGGTAGAGTAGAGAGTTCAAAAGTTCAAACCAAGGATTTGTTTGTGCTGGATTTGTTACAATTTAGGAAAACCCCTTGTTCAATTGATTTCATATTTGATGGCATATATCATGCATCCACTGCTAGGAGTAAAACTGTTGGGATGTGTCATATGGTGACAGGAATTATCTTAGGATTTTTAGGTGATTTGCACAATTTTAAATTATAAGAGGATGAATATGTTGCTATGTTAGATGTTGTGTACTTGAGGCGGGCTAATATTTTGACAAAAGGCGGTTGGCTGCCCAAGTTTGTTAATAGAGGTGTGCAAGGTGACAGTTCACACCTAGACAAGGGAAAAGGGAAAGCGCCTGAATCATCCGCAGCTACTGGTGTGCATGAGGATTCTGATGATGATGAAGATTCTGAGGAAGAAGAGGCTGCCAAATTTGGTGCTGGTGAAGGTGATTCTGCTGGTTGGCAGCAGGTGCTTACTAGATTGGATGGAATGGAGGCTGCTAACCAAAGCATGGCTGCAAGGATGGACTCCCTTAAGACAACAATGAAGGCAGTCCACAAAAGTCAAAAAGTTTTAGTCGTAAGCTCCTCTCTTACTTCAAAAAACAGAATGTCGAATTTTCTCCTTCTCCGCCTGATTCCCCTAGTGGGAATTGAGATAAGTTTTCTCCATACTTTTTTATTTTTCGTGTTATTTTTGTTTTCCTTTTATTGTCTTTTGTGTTTTGTTTACGCATATTAATTGTTTGTTTGTTTTCACACAATGAGGAAATTGTGTCCTTTAAGTGTGGGGGCATTATTGTTATGTTTATTTGATTTTGATATGTTGTTTTTAGTGTAGCTTATGTTATGCATGCACTGCTAGTTTTAGGTTGTTAACATTATGTATGTTGAGTTTGATTTGTACATATGTGTATGTAGTATTATGTATTATTGTTTTTATGTATAGGTTGTTTTGTGCATTATATTTTAGAGCTTATATATTTGATGTATATTTGGGAATATATGCATGAGTAAGCTTGTATTTCTTTTAATTATGTCTATATATGCCATATCTTGAAAAATGTCATTTTCAATTTACTTTGACAATTAAATGTACATAGTGAAGGTTATGACTTGGCAAAGCACTTTAGTGTAGGGTTTTTTTTTTTAAAAAATTGAGTATCTTTTCACATGTATATAAGGATTATTTTGCCAATGCATTGCTTAGGATAGTTTGACCTATAGCTTATGTGAGCTTTTCAGCCTTATACATTTGAAATTTTCTTGTATGAGAGCCTTTTTATACCATATCCTCTAGAACTTGTCTTTAGTAAATTTTGAGATTACTAAACCAAATCCTTTGCTAAACAATAACTACTCATTTTGTTACCCTTGTTGTGATGAGAATTAGGATTGCTATACCATGGGGATAAGTTTGTTAGTATAAGCATGATTATAGTGATGTATAAGTTGAATTCCCTTATTTATGTATCAAAAGTCCATTATTAGAAAAGTCTAATTTCTACAAGGAAAAGAAAAAAAAAACCAAAATAAGTGGGATGGAGCATAAAATGCACCCACAAAATAAAAAAAATAAAAAAAAAAGAGGAAAAGAAAAGAAAAGCAAATGAAACTAGAGGAAAAATGTGGACATTAAGAAGGGAGTTAGAATAGAAATTTGGAATATCATGCCATACTTAGTCTTTACATTTCTTGTGGTGTAGTGATACTTCCTCTCTACACAATATAAACTACTTAAACCAAAATTGTCTTACCTTTACCTAAGCTAAGTTACAACCCTTTTAAGACCCTTTGATTTCATGTACTACTTTATACTAGTAGTGGAGATTTTTACTATTTACAAACTTATGATATGCAATGGCATATTTAAGGAATGAGAGAAACACTAACCTTTAAACACATTGAGTGATTGAATGCTTAAGAAAATTAGTGTTTGAATGAGAATTACTTTAGGCAATGTCTTGTGTGAAATAATCTTTACATGTGTTAAGATATTCAAATTCTTTAGGTCAAACATTCTTGTGTTTTGCAACTTTATGGTTTTCCAAAATGTGCATGATTTTTCAAGTATGATGGATAATGGTATTGATTGAGATTTTGCATACTTAGGCTAATTTTTTAAGAGATAAAAGTTTATACATGTTATTTCCAAATGTTTATCAAATATAGAAGTAAGCTCCACAATTGTGTGCATCTTTTTGTGTGTTATGTGTTTGTGTTATTTGAGTGTTTGTTATATTTTGCTTGGGGACAAGCAAATATTTAAGTGTGGGGGTTTGATATGAGTCTAAATAGCTCATATTTAATCTATGTTTTGTCGTTGAAATAATGTTTATGTGTAGTTAATTGTGTTAGAATTTGGTATGTTTTATGTTTTTGTTTGAGTTTTGTGTGTGTAGGAGAAAATGGAGAAGATTGGAAAAAAGGAGCAAAAATGAGCTAAGGAAAAATCAATCTGTCGCGAGCGCGACCAGTGTCGCGAGCGCGACCAGTGTCACGAGCGCGATAGGAAGTGCCAAGCAAAGAAGGAAAGGAGAAAGGAAGAGAGAAAGAAAAGGAGAAAAGTAATCTGTCATGAGCGCAATGGACGTTGCGAGCGTGACATAACGTGAAGTTGAAGGGACCTAAAGAGAAGAAGGCTAAAAAAATATATAATAATTGGCACTCTCGGGTTTTCTCGAATGAACATTTTCTCTCAAGATTTCTTTTCCTTGCTATTATTATATATTTTTTTAGCCTTTAGCCATGGGACCACTTCAATCTATCGACGTTGATCGGCTCCCTGAATTCATTTCCATCACTATCTGTCAGGATCGCAGCTCCTTTAGACAAAAGTTTCTTCAGAATGAAAGGGCCTTCCAAAGTTGGTCTAAACTTGCCTCGAAGGTCCGGAACCCCTAGCCTCATCTGCTTAAAGACCAAATCCCCTTCATTTAGCGGGTGTTTCCTCACTTTCTTCCCGAATGATTAAGCCAGTCTCTTTTGGTAGATCTTGTTATGGTAGTGTGCTCTCATCCTATCTTCGTCTAATAGGTTCAACTGTAGCAACCGCTGTTGTGCCCATTCTACTTCTAGTAACTTGTCTTCCATTACCACCCTCTGGGACTGGAGTTCGATTTCTACTGGCATAACTGCTTCTGTCCCATAGACTAAGGAGAAAGGTGTAGCTCCTGTAGAAGTTCTGGCAGTGGTCCTATAGCCCTACAGGGCAAATGGCAATTTCTCGGCCCAATCTTTATATATTTGCACCATTTTAGCCAGTATCCTCTTGATGTTCTTATTGGCTGCCTTGACCGCCCCGTTAGCCTGTGGTCGGTAAGGAGAGGATTTATGATGTTAGGTGGCATATTTCTTGAGCATTTTCTTGGTCTCAGCTTGGAACTATACGCCATTATCCGACATGATGTGATACGGGAGTCCGTACCTACAGATCAGATGTCGTTCAATAAATCTGGCCATTTCTCGGTCACCCAGTTTTTTAAAGGATTCCACTTCTACCCACTTAGTGAAGTAGTCAATGGCGATAACGATAAATCTATGCCCGTTAGAGGTTGTCCGATGTATTTCCCCTATGATGTCAATCCCCCAAGCTGCGAATGGCCATGGAGATGTGAGGTTGCACAATTCTGAAACCGGCAGGCATCTTAGATTGGCATACTATTGGCACAGCTGGCACTGCTTCACATACTTGGAAAAATCCGTGTCCATTGCAAGCCAGAAGAACCCCTATCGCATGATTTTCTTTGCTAGAGCTTGACCATTCATATGGGCTCCACAGACCCCTGCATGGGTTTCCTCTATAACCCTTTTTGCTTCCTTCTCATCCAAACACCTTAGCTGTATACCATCAGCTTGCCTCTTGTACAGCACACCATCTACACTGATGAACTAGGTGGACAGTTTATAAATCATCCTTTGGTCCTTTTCATGGCCTCTTCTGGGAATACTGACTTTTCCAAATAATTCTGGACATCATAGTACCGTGGCTTTCTATCAGTGGCCTCAACATCCCTGACCTGCTCAGTTTTAAAGTATGGCTGGTATGAACTAGAACTGAGTACAGGCTTCATGGCTATCCCTTCTGGGTTATCCCACATAGACACCAGAGTGGCTAGGGCATCCGCTAATTGGTTCTTATCTCGAGGCACATAGTTAAAAGTGCAAATTTCAAACAGATCACTTAATTCCTTCAAACACCTTACGTAGGGTAATAGTCGCTCTTCCTTGATGGACCATTCACCTGTGACCTAATGGATTACCAAGGATGAGTCGCCGAAGACCTATACTATTTTGCCCCCACCACTTAGAGTGCTTCCAACCCGAAGATGCAGGCTTCGTACTCAGCTTCATTATTAGTGGGTCTATAACTCAATTTCTTAGCTAAGGGGAGCTTCTCACCCTCTGGGGTTACTAAAATTACACCCGTTCTGGCTCCTTTGTTATTCACCGCCCCGTCGAAGTACATCTGCCACTTCTGCACTGTGATGGTTACCACGTCCTCATCTAGGAATTCATACTCAAATTGATCTCCTTCGATCGGATGGTTAGCTAGGAACTCTGCAACTGCTCAATCCTTAATGGTCTTCCTGGTGATGTATTCCACGTTAAATTCTTGCAGCAATATCAGCCATCTCCCCATTTTTCCTAGCAAAGATGGTGCCTCCTGAAGGTACCAAAGAGGGTTTTGTTTGGCGACTGCCTGCACTTTGTAGGAATGGAAGTAGTGTCTCAGATTCTTTGAAGCCTAGATTGCTGCTAGACAAATCTTTTCCAGTTCAACATATTTGTCTTCATAAGGAAGGAATTTCTTACTGAGATAGTAAACCGCAAATTCAATCCCAAATTCATCCTCTTGAGCCATCATAGTGCCCACGGAATTTTCCTCTATGGCTAGGTAAAGGATTAGTGGCTTAACCAGCTGTGGCAACCATGAAACTGGGAGGTGCAGAAGGTATTCCTTGATAATATCAAAAGCTTTCTGGTAGTTATCATTCCACAGGACTGGCTGATTCTTCCTGAGGAGCATAAAAATTGGTTCGCATACTGAAGCAAGCTTGGAAATGAACCTGCTGATGTACTGCAGTTTGCCAAAAAAACTCCTGACTTCTTTTTTCCTTCGAGGTGTTGGCATCTCTCTAATTGCCCTGACCTTGTCAGGGTCCACTTCAATTCCCCTCTGACTCCCCACATGGCCTAACAGCTTACCTGAGGTGACTCCAAAGATGCATTTCTTGGGGTTGAGGCGCAGATTGTACTTATTGATCCTTTAAAAGAACTTTTCCAGAGCCTGAAAGTGACCTTCTCTAGTAGCTGGCTTGATCATCATGTCATCCACGTATACCTCTACCTCCTTGAGAATCAAGTCATTGAGAATTCTGGTAGCCATTCTCTGATAGGTTTCTCCTGTATTCTTTAATCCGAAAGGCATGACTTGGTAGGCAAATGTACCCCATTCGGTGATGAAGGTTGTCTTGATTCGATCCACAATCTTATTGAGGATTTGATTGTACCCAACATACCCATCAATAAAACTGTACATCATACAAGTAGCTACACTATCTACTAGCACATCAATGTAAGGCAGAGGTAAATCATCTTTCGGGCAAGCTTTATTTAGATCCTGATAGTCCACACATACTCGAACCTTTCCATCCTTTTTAGCCATAGGAACTACATTTGTTAACTAGGTCGGGTATTGAACTTCTATTAGAAACTTAGCCTCGATCTGCTTATGGATCTCTTCTTTCACCTTTTGTGCCCATTCTGGTCTAAGTCTTCTGAGTTTTTGCTTGACTGGTTTAGATTCTGGATAAGTTGGGATGGCATGTTCGGTAATGTCTCGATCAATTCCTGGCATGTTCTCGTAGGTCCAGGCAAAGACTTTTTTATATTTTTTCAAAATTCTCTCAAATTTTATTCTCTCCTCGGGAGTTATGTTTGATGTTATCAAAATTTCCTTTGGGTTCTCTAAAGTTCTGAGATTAAATGCTATCATGCTAGTTGAATCAATGTCAAAAATGAATGCATCATGTTTATGATAATGAGAAATGAAATCATCAGAAAGATCACACAAGTAAGAAAAGTCGTTCATTTCATTAATATAATTATCAACGTTAACATTGTCTTCAATAAAAAGTCCTGGCATAAAAAGGCTATCTAAGTGACTATTGTCTTCATCTTTCATCGACACCGATGTTGTAGCCGACTGTGCCTTAGCTTCTTGGATTAGTGGAGGCTTTTTAACTAGCTCTGGTGAAATCTTTAGATCTTTAATCTTCAAATCTAGCTCTGCCATTATCTCTTTTCCCTTCAGCCGGGTGGCTAACAACTTATGAGTAACAATCTCCTCAGGCCCATCACTGTCCTAGGCACTGCACTATGTCATAACCTCTTCATCCCAGAAGTCCTCTGCGAATTTGATGACTCCAACATCCCAGTCGAAGACATCATTAAGGATTTCAAAACCTTGGATGATCTTTCCATTCACCCACTGAGGCTCTTCTTCTCCGGTGTAAGCACAGACTGAGGATGCTAGAATAAAACTCTCTGAAATATGGGGGATCTTTTCTGACATCTTCTTCTTGCCATACTCCCCTCTATACCCCAAACCCTTTCGATCTTTCTGGCCTTGTGTAGTGATAGCAGATTGCAGCCCTTGCGAGTTTTTACCCAGACCAGCTCCAGGGAGAAAGTGCATCTTCTTCATCATATTTACCGTTTGAGGGCTATCCACTAAACCCTGCTCTTCCCCTATCACTGATATGTGAAAGCCACTAAATGGCTGGTTAGAAATCCCCAAGACAAGCACTTGGTTTTCTCTCACTGCTTTGATAGTCACCACCTCTCCTTCATGTGGTATCTTGATCACCTGATGTAGGGTAGACAGCACTCCCCCCAATTTATGGAACCACGGCCTTCCAAGTAGAGCTGAGAAATTTGTGGGTATAGATAAAACCACAAATTCTGCCTCTATCTCAATAGGCCCAGTCTTAACCAGAGCTCTGAACGTTCCCGATGCTTGTCTTTGAGAATTATCGTAGGTTGTGATAGTTAAATCAGACTTGCTAAGCATGCTTTCATCTAGCCTAAAAGCCTGAAGTGCCACTAAAGGGCAAACATTTATGGAGGAGCCATCATCAACCATGACATAAGCGGTGTGCTTGCCATTAATTTTAGCATTCATGTACAGTGGCCGGTTGTGATTGCGGCCCTCAACTGGTAGGTCAGTATCAGAATACAACAATCTCTCCCCTAATCCCCCTTTAACCAGGTCTAGCAACTCGGATGGAGAAATTGTGGTGGCCACAGTAGATTCACTTAAGGCCTCTACCAACTTCTATCTATGGGAAGGGGACTTTCTCAAAAGGTCCCATATAGATATCTGAGCCGTGGTCTTTTTCAGTTGCTTCACTATGGAATTCTCTTCCGGCTCCTTTTTTGCATGTGCTTGCACTGGGACCTGTGACCTCTCCACCTCTGGTACTACTCTTTAGCTTCTTGTCACAGCCGCTACTTCCTTCCCTTCTCCATCTGACTCCCACAGATCTATAGACTTTTCTCCTTCCTCTTCATCTTTATCTTCTTCCCCACTCTAACTAGTGGACCAGCAATCTATCGCTCCCACGGGCATCCCTTCTTTACCAACCTAAGGCGAGTGACAGCAACATATCCATTACCGTATAAATCCTACAATACGTACCATTTAGGTAGGCTCAACCCAATCATAAAAACAAGTGGCGACACAGCATTGTAGTTGAACTTCTTCTTACCCTCTCTTTGTTAAGGATCAGTGATTTGCTTACTATCGATCAGATCCTGAATCTTGTGCCTCAGCATTACATATTTGTCTGTCAAATGCTCGGTATGTCAGTAAAAGGCACAATACTCATTTTCTTTATGTCTCAACTATCCTTGGGTCCTAGCTGGCCTGGGTGGCAGGGGTTGTAGCCCCCCTTCCTTCATCAATCTTTTTAATACCCACGACAAAGGCCCAAATTTGAAAAGTACCTCTGACTCACACCAGTTGCCGATACCTCAGTTGTCTTCCCACTTCTAATGCTACTGCTGGAGCCTGCTAACTTGGTTGCCCCCTGATTAGTATAGCCCTTTTTGGCATAAGCTTCACTGCTTGCCCTCCTGGCCATATATTCTCCTTCTGCCTCTATAGCAATGTCCTTTAAAGACTCCCAGTCCTTCAACCCCTTCATTTTTAATCCATCTCTTAAGTAAGGGCTAGTATTCCGAATGAACAATCAAATCTGATCATGAGTATCAGGTTTGCGCTTCATCTCCATAACTCGGTTCCTCCACCGAGTGAGGTACTCATGAAAAGACCCCCCAGCCTTCTGCTGCAGCATTTCTAAATCCTTTAATATGACCTCCATCCTGGTACTATAATCATATTGCTTTAGGAACTTTTCGATCAATAAGTCCCAATCTTCTTTGGACCTTCTGTCCAACCTGTGGTACCAACCAATGGCAGCCCCTGTGAGACTCAAGCAAAAGTACTCTATCTTCTGCTTCCTTGTGAAAGTCGTTCCCTTCATGACCAACGAATACTGCTTGATGTGCGTAGCAGGGTCAAAAGTGCCATCAAACTTGGGAATATTAGGCATCTTGAAGTTCTGAGGGATCAAATCATCACTATCCAGCTCCCGGTCCTCGGGGGTCATTCCTCTTCCAATTGTGAATAACCTTGTCATGGTTCAAACCTTTCCTCCATTTTCCTCCACATCACATCCTCCAGCTTGGGCAACTTCCCCTTCACTGACATCTATTCCTCTTGCTCCTCCCATAAGTCAATCTCAAATTTAGGGCCTTCTCTATGTTCAATAGGCATTGGCGCTCTCGGCTCAACCGCAAGTGGATCAACTGCTGCTGGGGGATCCTCTAAAGCAGCCCCTTGTTCATCTTGCCCACTACCATCGCCATCATTCTGGCGTCAAACTCTTCCATTCATTTCCCCACTTCTTTGGCAATTATTGCCCTGGTTGCATTAGAACCACCTGATGGATTAGACATGCTTGTCTCTATTGATAATTCAAAGGACAATATCTCACTACCCTCTGAAAGAGAATCTAAACTCTGATCTGATGCTAGCTCTGACAACCCAAAGAGTGAAATCTTCCTTAGCTGGCCGTCAGGACCTCTAAACCACTTCGAAGAATCTATGATGGCTGCAGAATACACCCTGTTAGGATGATGCATGATTGAAGTGCAATGCATGGTCTTATTGATGCAGCATAGACAAACACATGGAAGCAGACAGATCCTTCCAACCTTATTTCTCCCTCACATGAGGTAAATATAGTCTCTTCCCTAGGTGGGCTTTATCCAAGGGTTAACGGGGAACCCATTGGACGAGTATGGTGCACGGTGAAAAATCAGCACCATAACAGCTCTTGTCTAATTCACATACATATGGGTGTTTGGCCATTATGTATTTAAATAATTCAACTAAATTAAGAAGAGATCACTGAGGCATGAAAGCCTTCGATGGAAAACCATTTAATTTAATTGATTTTGTTCAGTATGCGACGACCCACATCACAAGCATTGCATTAAGGTGCATATAACCTAGTGGAAGTTTCTATTTGTCATTACATGAGCTTTGCCCAGGGGTGATGATACTTTAGGGCTACCCAAGCATGGTCCCTATCAACGGGTCAAGCTAATCACGAGCATAGCGACCAATTGGGTCTCCATTTGATATGCCTTTAATAGCACGAGGCTTGGGCTAGTGATTATCCCTAACACTTCATTACAATGAGTGAAAGTAGGGTCGTGCTTCGGGAATGCACCCGGGTAAGATAGGGGACCAACTAACATAGTTCTAAGGCTCTAATGTATGGAATGCAAATTTTAAAAAGTGATAGAATTTTAAGTTTTAAAAAATCAATTATACATTTCTAATATTTTTCCCTTGAAAACCTCTCATCCTTCTATTTTTGCTTGAGAGAAAACAAAAAAAAAAACCCTTTTTCTTTGTGAAAATTCCCCCTTGAAATGAAGGCAGAAATCCCTTTTGTTACATGTCTTTTCCTAAAATGGAAAATGGACAGACATTCCTTCATTTTTTGTTAAACAAAAATGACATTAAAAGATGAAACAAACTTAACAGACTGAAATATTGACAAAGAAAATGCTAGTGAAAACGACAGCACGAAGGAGCAAGGCGCGGGGATGCCCGCAGGTCGCACAACGTGACTTATGCCCGTGCTCGGTGACGTGCGCCCCTACGGCTGCAAGTCATTCGCAGTAATGTGTGCCCTTGCAGGCGCAAATCGCGCGCGGCAACGTGCACCCGAGCAGGCGTGAGCACAAGTTGCGTTGCCCCTGGCAACATGCGCCCATACAGGCACACGTAGCCAGGTTGGCACATGTCGCGCCTACCGGCACATGTCGCCCGCAGGCTTATGCTATTCTCAAGCTGGCACGGCATTCACGTGTGCGACCACGACCCGCTCGCGCGGCGTGCAAACCGCACGGCAACAGGGCACTGAAAATCTGAGAATAAAACCCAAAATAAAAATTAAATAAATTAAATAAAATAAAAATAAAAATAAAAATAAAAATAAGAGTAAAAATGCAAATTTTTGAATTAAAATTTTTTAGAGGAACAAAGGAGAATTTCGACAAGGAAAACAACATTTTTGACACCTTTGCTATTGGCAAGTATCCTTTTCATCATCGAGTAATCCTAATCTTGGACCGCCTCAGGACCCGGTGTCTACACTCGGGCTTTTTTTGGTTTCCTCTCTTCTCTGGATCTGTGATTTGCTTTGAGTTAATCAAATCTTAGATGGCTTGCCTCAATGCCTTGAAGTCATTCGTCGTGTACCAGGTGTATTGGTGGTAAGAGTAATATTCATTGTCCTTATGCCCCGGTTGCCCCCGGGTCCTGGCAGGTCTAGGTGCTAGAGGTTGCAACTTTCCCTCCTTCATTAATATTCTGAGTACCCAGGAGAAAAACCTCCCCAAATTTGAGAAATGCCTCGAACCGGTGCTTGCAACTGAAACCTTGGTCGTCTTACCTAACCTGCCACCACTGCTTGAACTTGCCACTTGACCGCTACTACTCTTATTGTACATCTCACTATTGGCTCTCCTTGCCATATACTCCCCTTCAGCCTCAATGGCTATGTCCTTCAGTGACTCCCAATCTTTCAAACCCTTTATCTTCAGCCTATCCTTTAGATACGGGCTAGCATTCTTGATAAAGAGCCTTATATGATCCTAGGTATCTAGCTTTCTTTTCATTTCCATCACCCGATTCCTCTATCAGGTCAGATATTCATGAAATGACTCCCCGGACTTTTGCTGTAAAAGTTCCAAATTTTCAGCATCACTTCCATCCTTGTACTATAATCGTACTGCCTTAGGAATTCTTCTGTGAATAGGTCCCAATCATCCTTAGTTCTCCTATCTAGCCCATGGTACCAATCTACTACTGGGCCAGTTAAGCTCAAGCAAAAGTATTCTATCTTCTGCTTCTTGTTCAAAGTGGTACCCTTCATGACCAATGAGTATTGTCTTACATGTGCTGCAGGGTTTGAGGTGCCGTTAAACTTCAGAACATTCGGCATCTTAATGTTCTGAGGGACCAAATCTTCTCCCTCTAACTCCTTATCTTCGAGGTTCATCCCTCTCCCCCTCTTCAACATCCTCGATTTGCTTTGAACTTTTCTTCCATCTTTTTCCAAATGGCTTCCTCCATCTGAGGTGCCTTTCCTTTAACTGACACAGGCTCTTCGTATTCATCCTCTTCTAAATCATCCTCTACTCTTTGGGTTATCCATCTTCTCTGCCCTGCGGCAATGGTAGCCCTCAAATCCACTAGTGGTGGTTGAATTTCTTCTTGTGGGTCTTCTCTGGCCTCCTCCTATTCATTTTGTCTCATAGGAGGGGCTGGAGGGTTTTGTGTAGCAGGTTGAGCCATCATCGCCATCATAGCCATTATTCTGTTTTCAAATTCTTCGAATCTCCTGCCAACTTCCTCGGCTATCAAAGCCCTGGTGGTATCTGTTACTCTTGTTGAATTGGCCATTTCACAATCTATGGAGAATTGAGAGGAGGTAGCGTGACTACTCTCGAAAAGTCAATCTGAATATTCTACCCTTTCTGGTAGCTCAAAGAACGAATTTCTACGTAGCCGCCCACGGGGACCTCTTAACCACCTGGGTAGATCTATGATGGCTGCAAAACATACCCGGTTAGGATGATGCATGGTCGTGCTATGCAGCATCCACAACCATATGCAAGTAAGTAGATCCTTCCAACCTTATCACTCCCACATGTGAGCTCACGCGATCTCTTTCCTAGGTGGGCTTGATCCATGGGTTAGCAAGGAACCCCATGGACGCATATGGTGCACGGTGGAAATCTGGCAGTATAACAACTCTCAACTAGTGTACATACGCATGGGTTCTTACCATTGTGTATTTAGGAAGTCTAAATAAATTGGCATGGGCCTATCGGGGCATGAAAGCCTTTGATTGGGTGACCAGTCAAATTATCTGGGTTTGTCCAATACGTAATGATCCATATAATAAGCATAGTATTATGGTTCATGTCACCTAGAGGAAGTATCTACTTTCATTACATGAGGTTTGGCCAAGATGATGATACTTTTAGGCTACCCAAGCATGATCCCTACCAACGGGTCTAGCATATCTTGAGCATAGTGATCGGTCGGGTCATCATTTGATATACCATATGGTACTAAACTTGGGCTAGTAATTATCCTTAACACTTCCCTACATTAAGTGAACGTAGGGTCGTGCTTCGGGAATGCACCAGGATTAAAAGAAAGGCCAAACTAGCATAAATCTAAGTCTCTAATCATATGCAATGTAAGTTCGAAAAAGGCTGAAATTTTAAATTAAAACTCAATTATATGTTTTAATCAAGGTGCTTTCGAAGCAAAGTCTCAATATTTCCCCAGTGGAGTCGCCACTGTGATATGCGCCGAACCCCGGGTGCCCTGAAAACCCACTTTTAGGGTATTCGGGAGAGGTTCTTATGACTTATAAACATTACAAGGGGGTCTATTTTGGGCAACAAGGAGATATTTTAGAGTCGCCAACCAATAAAACATTGGGAAAGGTCGTCTAGCCTCACTGAGCCTAAGATAGCACATATGTGTCTATTTTCGACAATCAGAGATATTTTGGAATCTTTCTTCCAATAGAACATTGAAAAGATTCATCTAATCTCATAAAGCCTAAGATGATGCATATACGTCTATTTTGGGCAAGCTAGAGATGTTTTGGAGTCCCTACCCCAATAGAACATTGAGATGGTTTGTCTAATCTCGTGGAGCCTAACACAATGCAACTTGGGCCTATTTTGGGCAAGCCAGAAATACGTATCACACATAAAATGGGGTGTTCGTTAAAGATGAGGATATTGGTCCTAGCATACATGTTTAAATGAAAACGGTGTTAAGATATTTATTTTGATTAGATAAAAATCAGGACATTGGTCCCATTTTATTTGAGAAGAAATCCTCCTACTTTGTGTAAATCTTTTGCCATTTTTGCATTAATAGGCTCAAGAAAATAATATACAATAAATGGTAACTGAAAGTTGAAATAAAAGGAAATAAGATAGAAAAGTAAACCCAATTAATTTCCTCAAATCCTCCCGGTGGAATCTCCATTTCTCAACACCCCAAATCAAAGAAAAATAGTTAAGCTCACAAAAAAAATAGAGCACACATTAGTGCAGTAATCAAATAGCAATAAGTATGATAAAATAAATAAATATGAAGAATTTAAAAAATCACCATGGAAATATAAGGAAAAATAAGAATAAAAAAGGGGTAAGAAAAAGGAGATAAAGAAAATGAGGAAAAAAGGCCTAGGGACGACCCACATCGCGCGAGCGACGGCCGTGTTTGGACTGACCGATAGGTGGAGGCTGAATTTCATGATGTCCCGTCACTCTGTTGGTGGACCCTCAGTCCGTCGGTCGTCCTTGACCCAGAAAGAGAAAGAAAAAATCCAATTAAAATTTTAATTTTCACAATTAAAATTACCTTTTCAAGCAAATCAGCCATAAATAAACTAATGTGAAACAATAAGGTGAGTTAGAGGCTGATCAAGAATATTTACCCTCAGAATATTACCTTCTTAAGAGGAATGTAGCACGATTTTTTCTTAAATTCTACAAGGATTAATCTGCAATGTGAAATTTCACGGAATTTTCCACCGCAAAATTGCATTTTTTCGAAATTAAATCAAGAAAAGAAAATTATCTTTTCCTTCTGGATATTTTTCTTAGCTATTATAAATGTCAAAAAGGCCAAATCAAGTAGAAATGAATTGATTTCATTTTCTCAGATTCACCTTAATTGAAAACAATTGATGAAAATAAGAAGAAAGTTCTTCTGGGATTTTATTTAATTTTCTGAATTTCCAGTAAGAAATCTCCAATATTTTTTTGATAAAAATTTCTAACCCCTGATAATGAACCTTGCCCCCTATTGATAGGTTAAGGTGGGAAATTTAAAAAGTTTTAAAATTGGAATTTAAATTTGAAAGAGATTTTCGAAATCGAATCATAACCGCTAAATCCAATCAAATATTTGGAAATCAAACCAAAATGTTTGAAAATATTTGACGAAGATTTGGAAATCAAAGAGAATATTTGAAAATATTCAGAAAATATTCTTTAAATCTATAAAATCCCATGAAATCCCCTCAGATCCGCTACATATTGCAGACCAACGAGCGTCTCTCGACGTACCGACGGGCGTCGGTCGCCAGGGCAGCCGAAATCATTTTGAGCAATGGGCAATCCTAAGAGACAGGCTCGAGCGAAGAACATCACTTGCGAGGGACGGGCCATCCCATGCGAGGGACGGGCGTCACTCCCACGAGGGATGGGCCTCCCTAGAGCGACCAACATCACTCGCACGAGGGACGGTCACCACTCAGAGCGAGCGACGGGTCACTCTTTGCCCGTTAGTCAACCACAAAGACCAATTTTCAACTCAAAAACCTCTTTTTTTGACCCACAACAACCTCCTATTACCAGAAATCCTTGATCTTTGTGAATTCAAAGGGCGAAAATCTACAACTCTCATCCTTTTCCCCCTAATACAAGAACCGATATCTTTATCAGGTAACTCTGATCTGGACTGCCTCAGGACCCGGTGTCTACAATATCTCAAACTCTTTTTGAGATGGGATTAGATAATTTTTATCAGAAAAAGATACTAAATCTTTTTTAATATGGAACTCTATCCATATTTAGAGTCTTGGGCATATACAAACTCTATCATCTCCCACACACATATGACGGAACAATTTTCTGTCATAATTTCAAGTTATACAAGCAAAGAGATCGTGTGACCAGTATACCTCGAGAGCACTAGCACTATACACCAGTTAAAGATATATAGCATCTCAAAAAATGAGATCCTCTTTTTCATGTGTGCCTAACCCTATATGGCCTTCTCACATTCACTATTTTTAACTCATGATCTCATGAAATAATTTTAATGTTCACTATTATGTCTCTACATATAGAAAAATTTAATAGGCTAGTTGGTGAACCACGAACTAATTGAATGTGATCAAAAGGCTATCTTACCCTCTTACTATATTCCATACACCAAGATTTGGCTCGCGTTTTTAGCTAGGTCCGCTAAGCCCAAATTATTCCATGACCTCTTAGAGACTAACTAAGCTAGCCATATTAAACCATACTTCACGGATAAGTTATGAATTTTAAGGATTAAAATTTAAATAGGGTCTCACAATAGGGAAAGTTGAGATCAATAATATTAAATTGCAATCCCTTGATAACATATGCACACATGGTATAAAACATGTGTTATGGTGTTGTTTCCTTCCCTTAAAGGAAAGCATGTCTCATAAGTTTTAATATATATAACACCATACAGAAGCGTAAGGTTGCGATGCACCGAAGCATCTAACCTTAGCCTGCTTACTTAAGGACTACCTTTGGCTTTCTATACAGAATATGGTAGTTACATATAACTTATAATGGGATTCCATTCGATCCCTATTTGGATCTTGCTTTAAATGATACAACCTTCTATATGTCTTTGTCTTACACCTTAATAAGACTAATCTAGTAATTTCTGCAAAATAACACTTTTATTTTGAACAGACTCTCAAGCATTCTCATATGTTCAAAAATTGCCTCATTTTAGTCTTTACTAACTCATTAACAAAAATAAGGCAAACACAATTCTGAGTGGGCTACTTCTCTATCCTACATGCTCAATCTCATACAAATAACAGAAAATGTTCACATATTAAACATTCACACTCATGTATTGCAATAATGAACTTGGTTATTATTCATAAATAATAACTTGGTTATTATTCATAAATAATAACTTGGTTATTATTACAATAATGTACTTATGTGTTTTGTACTTCACTATATATTTATTGGTAAAACTGGTAATATTTAAGTCCAAGAACATTATCGATGATAATGTGTGTGTATGTGTGCGTATATATATATACATACATGTATATATGAATAAATGTGTAAGAATGCTATGATCTGTTATGAGTATGATTGATTATTTTACATGTATGCCTATGATAGAATGTTATTGTGAAGCATGGGTTTTATGTATTTTAAATTTTTATATGAATAACAATTGCAAATAATAAAATCATGCTTAAGTGAAATGATGGGACGGTAGGTTGTACAAATGATTGCAAGGATTTGATGTTATTTCTAACTTCTAATGTATGACTTTGTTATAGAATTAAGATATATTATAAATGATGGGTAGTACTATTGGAAGTTAATGTGGGTAATTAATATAAATAAGTAATCGATAAGTGATTTGTATGAAGATTTTCATTTTCTTGTATTAAACGTGCTAGTGTGTGTGAAATTGAAATGCATGACATGATAAGTGTGACGCGAGCTGAACCAGGAAGGCCCTCATAGGAGGCCCACTTTTAGGAATCGAGAAATTGGTTCGCGTCATTTGTCTTGGGTAACATGAGACATTTTGGAATCTCCTCCTAATAGAATATTGGGAAAGTTCATCTAGCCTCATGAAACCTTTAGGCACCATGGAGGTATTTTGGAGTCCCCACCCAATTTATAAGAAATTGGGAAAGGTCATCTAACGTCTACGGTCTAAACTAGAGAAGGTGTTTGGAAACCCACTCTTATATATGCCTTGGTTAATTATAAATGAATTCTTAGATTTGAAAATTCCATCTCTCTTATCACAGGATTAATGCAATTTATTAAAACCGCACTTCAAGCACTAAGAAAGCGATAAATGAAAGTTGTAAATAAAGTAGTAAATAAAGCGGTAAATAAAGTGATAAATACACAAACACACCATTTACAAAGGAGAAATTGGGAAACATACAATTCCACAAAAAAGCTGAACAAAATTAAGATGAAAATTGGGATGGAATACAATCCCCAATTGAAAGAAAGCTTAATAAAATTGCACCAAAAATAATTAATTACAAGGACCCACAAGATATGTAAACATAAAGTTAAACAATCAAGTAAAATTAATCAAACCAGGAGACATACAAAAATTGGGATATTTATTCAATTTGGGAACATTGGTTCCTTCACGCTCACTTAAAGAGTGATCGAAGAGTTATTTTGGCTATTGGCTTGAAAACCGAGATGAGTGGTCCCATTTTTAAGAAAACTTAACTCTCCATTTTAATTCATAACATTTTGCATTCCTTGGCTAAAATCTAGGACATTGGTCCCAATTTATTAGCAAAAATCCCAATTTAGTTATAAAAATAGTTTCGTAATTTTTTATCCCACACCTGCATAAAATAAAACTATTTGATTGCAAATAAACACAATCACATAAACAAGAGGTAGGTAAGGTCTCACCCAAGTGATGTGATCTCCTACATGCCATTACCACTCCGTGTGGTCAAGACGATACTCAAACAAGTAAATGTCACATTTTACCCAAACAAGAAAAACGACAGTAAAAGGTTAGTAATAATTCCAAAATCAAGCACATAAACACAAAGGCAGGAGAAATATAAAACATGGTTAACATATATGTAGGTAGTGAAATAGGTTAAATTGAGTACATTAATTTAATACACAAAACATTTCACATGCAAAGGGAATTAAAAGTGAGTCACAAAAAATAACAATAATAACAGTGACAATAGCAACTACAATAATAATAATAATAATAATAATAATAATAATAATAATAATAATAATAATAATAATAATAATAATAATAATAACAACAACACAACAATAATAATAATAACTATAGCAATAACACAATAATAATAATAACAACCACCATCATAATATTAATTACAACCATAAAAATGATAATAATAATAATAATAATAATAATAATAATAATAATAATAATAATAATAATAATAATGATGATGATGATGATGATGATGATGATGATGATAACACTAAAACAAATACTAATAATAATAGCAAATAATAATAATACTGATGATAATAAAAGCAATAATGACAGTAGCATTTAGGTGTATAAAAGGAAGAAAATCATCACAGAAACCGTATTAAAATAATAAGCTTTAAACTCAAAAAAATAGGTATGCATTCATCAATCCATTGTTCATGCATTAATCGACACCGTAAGAAAATAAAACAAAATGAGATGACAAAAAATGAGTTCAAGAATCTTTACCCTTAGAATTTATAGGGTGGAGAAATGATGTCTCAATCTGCTTCCTTTGTCAAGTTTTGTAGTGATGAACACCAAAAATATTCAAGAAGACTCTAGTTTTTAGCACAAAAAAACTCAAGAAAACAAAACCAAAAAAAGATGATTTTTGATGGAATGCCCAAGCTGAGGAAATTAGTTTTCCTTGCTCAAGACAATCCAAGAACAAAAATCTTTAGAGTTCAAGAAGAATCGAAACCAATTTTTTTCAAGAAAATGTTTTTGCGCTTTTTTTTCCATCCTCCTCTTTTTCTTTTCAGGAAGAAGAAGACCACCCCCTCAAATGAAGACAATTTCTTCCTCTTATTTTTCCTCATCTCTTATAAAGGAAAAGACAAAAACTCCTTTCTCATCCTCTTTCCCAAAACTCACTAAAACATGAAAAAAACAGTTTTGACAGTCTCAGAAAAATAGCCTTCCGCAGGTGGGAAAAGGACATCGCGATGACGAAAGCTGCTCGCGAGCGAGTGGAATGGAAGTGTATGAAATGGAAGTGAAATGAATGATGATTATGTATTACCCTTAGTGATCTGGTAGTAAATCTAGCACAGGATATATATGGCTAGCCATAGGGACATTAGTGTATACTGCGGTAGCGAGTTATGGCGACTTGCAATTATAGAACAATGACGGTTTATCATAAATAACAGTGTACAATATAGTGTAATTGTAGTGTCGTCGGAGTGTAATTTGACCCCTAGTGGTCACTCGACACTACCAAAGTATAATTTGGCCTCCTAGTGGCCACTTTGGTAAGTTGGGGCTATACAATCCTGTATATGTAGTCTATTGATAACTACTGGGTGTTACTAGGGGCAAAAGTTGAAATAAATTGAATAAAAAAAAGAGATTTATTGCAAAATATGGTGGAAAAGTGCAAAAAAAGAATTAATTGAGTGATGTGCAAAGAAAGAATTATTTAAGTGATTAAATGGACATACAAGTAATTAAGTGATAAAGATAAAGATATAGTAATGATTAAGTGATAAGAATAAAGATATGATAATGATTACGATAAAGATAAGATAACATAGGGATTGAAAATGAGATTTGACTTCTAAGGTTATAGTTATAGTTTGAAAAATTTAGGATTTGTATCCACCACTGGGCATTTTTAATACTCAGCACGTAGAGTGTTACTGCGCATAGGTTATAGAAGATTTTGATGTGGCCAAAGATGTAATGATGACTGGATGATGTATTTGGCAGCAAGGATAGATGGATTGGCTTGGCATGTATACGACTGCAGTTGATGAAAGCAAGGATGTATGGTGTAAGTATTTGAATTGTGTGTTAGTGCAACTGTTGTGTTATTGCGTATGTACAATTGTGGTTGTTGCCAAAAAAAAATTCTACTGGACTATCTCGTGCATTGTAGTGTTTGTCAGTGCAGTGCCGTGACATCCGGTATCCATATTATTTACGGGTATAAGGGTGTTACAATCAGAGTTTTTAAAAGCCATTCCTTTGCTTCTTCAGCATCTAGGACTTATACAATGTAGCCAAATGAAGCCAAGCTCAAAGCAATAAAGGGTTTCTTCGAAAGCTAGACTATCAAATTCAGGACGAATGGAGCTTTGGGCCTTCACAAAATAAGAGACGAAAAAAAAGAGAAAAATTCCCACCATCTTGTCCTAAACCATCTAAGGCCAACCTGCAACCCAATCTCAACCATTAAAGGCTACTTCAAAAATTGAACCACCAAAGCCGACAAAAGCAATATGCAGGATTTCATATTTAAGTATCAAATGGAGAACTCACCATTTCAGCTAGTTTGTACAAGGATCAAGATGAAGCCTTTGGTGCTAAAAAGGAGACACTGTTAGAAAAAGCAGCCTTCCCGGCTAATGAGGATGGAAGTAAGTTCAAAGCAATCAGTAGGCACCAAAAGACTAAGGGAGGTTCCATCGCAAAAGCTAAGAAGAATGTAGAAAAAAAGAAAGAATGGAATAGGGTCGAAAATCGAAAAAAGGCGATCTTGCTAAAATTTAGCGCCCTACCAAAAAAAAGGCAAAGGAAGAAAGGAAAGGGGTGTCCTGGGAAAAAATTAAGGGCTGAGAAAAAATATTCAATCAAGAAAACCCGAGAGAGCTGATTAATAACATGAGTTGAATGCGCCCAAGGTGCTACTCCCTGAGATTGAATAAAACTTGGGTTTTTGCATCACATGTCTAGACATTCTTATTGCTATTGCTATATGGTGCATATAAATGGGAACACATGCATAAGATAGGCATAAACATGCGATTGAATGGTTAAGAGAAACCTGCGACATGCATAAGGACATATGCTAAAACAAGCTTCATTTAGTGCGGTAATGATAAAACTCCATTTGGCAAATGCTTCTCCTCCAACCTTAAAAAAAAAAAAAAAAAGGCCGCTAGATATTAAAACCTTAACTGGCTCTCTAAGAAAAAAATAAGCCCAAGGGCAGGGTGAAAACCTAAAGATAGGCAGTCTGTCCTACAAAAAAAATGAATAAAAGCTGCTGGAGTGGGTTGGGTCAATTCTAAGTAAAAATTAGGAACAGGGTTATGTGAAAATCCCTAAAGGGACGTATTTCCGGCAAAGAAAAGCTAGTGTGAAAATCCACGAGGGACGCACTACCATTAAAATAATAACTTCTGATGCCTGGAGCAATAAAGCAGCATTACTTCGGATAACCTCCCTTCAGGCAAATAGTCCACAATGCCGGACACGAGTCAAAATACTGGGGGCAAAATGTTGTACCGCTTATAGTAAAAGGTGCATGTAGGGGGGGGGGGGGGGGAAGATGCACACGAGACAGTTTTCTCTGAAAGGATTATATGTTAGAATTCCTAAGCCAAGACGACACCCTTATAGATCCTTGGGGGCATCAGACAGTATAAGCAATACCCTCAATGAGTCCCTTAACCACCTAAGATGTGGTCTATCCATTTTTGCATATCACGTGCATCCCGCGTGTGCACTATTTTGCATACCTCTTTGCATAACTTTACACGTGCGTAGCCTTTCACGATGCCCAACATGCATTCACACATGCATGAACTTTGTATGTATCTCGCATATGCAATTCTTCGTGCACATCCCGTGTACATAATGTTTTTATACATGTAACGCATAATTCTTTACACATGTTTAGCATGCATATCACAAGCACATATCACATGCATTTAATCCTTTACACGTATAGTTGTGTACACATAATTTTTGTACATTAATCCTTTGCATGTGTTTCCTGTATATTAGTTTTGTGTATATATTTTGCACAAATAATTCCATACGCACACACAATCTTTTGTATATATTGCTGTGTATATAACTCTAAGGGAAAGGTCCAAATAGACCTCATGCACAAAGGTGATCAAAGAGATGGATTCAGCTCAACATTGTCGGTCATGGCATTCGTCATAAAATCATATGGACCTGTACAAAGGGGGAACATCAAGAAAAATAAGCCTACCCGGGCACAACATGTTGAGGGCAATCCAAAATCACACAAATCTACAAGAAAGAAGATCCTTTGGAAAGCTGGACTATCCACACGTAATTTAGTCGGAGGCAATCACATGCAAAAGCAGGCCAAGGTACAATTTCAGCTCAATATCGGTGCTCATCCATGCTGGACAATCAGATCAAGATGAAGTCCTCACGGAAAAGGAATCCCACTGACATGCGCCAAAGGGGACATCTAGAAGAGCAAGCCTATTCATGCACACCATGCCGGGGGCAATCAGGTAAGTTTCTCTATCATAAGATGTATGCTTACACACCCCACACAATAAGTGTACAAATTTCCAAATTCAAATGTACAAAGAATACAAATTCTTAAACAAAAAAAAAAACAAAAACAAAACCAAAAAAAAAAATTTCAAGGCCTTGAAAATCCAACGTACTGTAAAAATTCAAACACATTCAAAATGTGAAAATCCCAAAATTTACAAAATAAATCAAATCAAAACAAATACAAAGAGCCCCTCGAGAGAAAAAAAAATCATTTTAAGAGACACTAAAGACATTGAGATCCATTTACCTATGGGCCATCATCTAAATCTAACTTCCTCTTCAGAGGGTCAAATCTAATTTCCTCCCCAGATGCACAAATCTAATTTTCTCCATGGAGGCTCAAATCTAACTTCCTATCCGGAGGCTCAAATCTAATTTCCTCTTAGGAGACTCAAAATCAAAGTCTCTCAGTAAGCATCAAAGCCTCCCAATGAGCAATCAAAGCCTCTCAATGAGCAATCAAAGCCTCTCAGTGAGCATAAATTTTTAAAGTCCCCCTGTGAGCACAAAGCCCTCTTAAGAGGCACACAGATCTTTTCAACAAGAAAGCAATGCTGGATGGCTCTTCATCAACTACAGCCACACCGGATGGGGATTAGTAAGGATATGTCGTGCAGGCCAAATTGTGGCCAGCAAGACAAATCCGGTACATCAAATGGGTTGTAGTAGAATACATTATAGCTCTACGACAGCTATCAAATGCCATGCATACCGGATAATGGTTAGCAAGGACAAGCCATGTAGACCAGATAGGAGTCAGCAAAACGATCGCAAATGGGTCGTAGTAGAATACACTACAACTCAGCGGCGACAAGCCACGATTTTCAACAAAACAAAAATGTAAGGACTGTCTTAGGTACACATTTCCTTCCTTCTTCTCTAAATTTTGGCTCATTTAGGCACTAGTGCACTAGTTTCCCCTAAATTGGGGGCAACTATAGATACCGGTTCCTGAGGCAGTTCAGATTTGAGTTACCCAATGATGATTAGATGCCTGTTCACGAGCAAAAAGGTTGGAATTGATGATTTCCTTGTCAAGATTACTTTTTAGAACCACAAAATAAAAATAAAAAAAAAAAAGAGAGGTTCAAAATTTTAGTGTTTTAGTCAAAATTACCTTAAAAAAATTCAAAAATTTTAGGCCGCTGGCGCGTGAGGGCAGGCCTTTATCGCTTGGGCATCGCTCACCTGTGCGAGTGTCCCTCGCAGCACACCCGTCGCTCGCCTGCTGCACGCAGCGTGTGCCCCTGTCCGCCCAAATCTGCCGATTTCAGCCAAATTGATTTATTCCAAAAATTTGAATTTTTATCCCATTTTTTGGAATTTTCATGGTTTTTCAGTTTTTAAAATTAAGATAACAAAGAATCTAATTTAAAATTTAATTTCTTTTTCGAATCAACTAGGGTATTTTTATTAGAGCATATAAATAAAAAATTATAGAAAGGGGAGAGGAGGGAACCAAAAATAATTCAGATTTTTTATTTTTTCTTCTTCAAAAAAAATTCTCGTATCCTTTAATTTCTTCTTCTTCTTTTCACTTCAATAAAAATTCCTATGAAAGATTTTAGATTGGATTTTGTCGATGAAAAATTGATTTTGAGATAAATAAAATAATTGTTTGCTCTTAAAATCCAATTTTTTCACTTGTTTTTTTTTGTTATTTTTTTAATTAAAGTTTTTCAAAGATTTTACATTGAATTATTTTTTGATGAACAATTGATTTTTGGATAAAAAAAATAATTTTTTGCTCTTGAAATATAATTTTTCATTTGATTTTCTAAAAAACAAGATTTTTACAATTATTTTTTTTAAGAGAATAGTCTTAGATTTATTTTTATTTTCTTCCATTATTTTTAGCAAAATTTCTTTCTTGGAATAAAACTCCAATTTTTTATTTTCGATTATAATTTTGTTGTCAAAGTAAGCAAATTAATCATATTTTTTCCTCAATCGAATCTGAATTCTAAGAATAAACATTCTGGGTTAAATCTCTTATTATTTATTTTCTTTCATTTATTTTTTGTTCATATGTAGTTAGTTATCATGTGGATCTTTTTATCTGTCGTTTATTTCTTTATTTTATGCAATCTTAGATATAGATTTAACATTTTTTGTATTTTTATTCCTTTTTTTATTTACTTATTGTTCGTTCTTCTTTTTTTTTATTATTCTTACTATTATTGTTATTTATTATTATCATTATTTTTATTATTATCATTATTTTTATTTTTATTATCATTATTATTATTATTACTATTATTATTTATCATCATCATCATCATCATCATCATTATTATTATTATTATTATTATTATTATTATTATTATTATTATTATTATTATTATTATTATTCATGTTTTTATGTATTAATCCATTAATTTGTTGATTTATTTGTTTCAATCATGTCATTTAATTTATTTGTCATTCATAATGCATTTTCATTTATTCTAATCCCTTATTTTATGCGTTTGATTGATTTTCTCGATTTAATTACTAACATTATTTTATTTGTATTTGTTTTTTACTCCAATATCTATTATCCCTTTTTGTGCATTCTCGTGAGTAAATGGGGAGATCTAGGAGACTCCTTTGGTTTGACCATTTATTTTTCTTTTTTGTATTATTTTCTTTATTTGGCTTTTTCATTTATGCTGCCATGTAATTTCTAATAAAACTATTTATTTTGTGCACGTTTAAAAGTAAATCACAAAAATATTTATATTAATTAATTTGAAATTTTTTTCAAATAAAATGGAACCAATGTCCTACTTTTTTCCCTCCAAATAAAATTATCACTTTAAAATTTTTTTTTTATAAGTATGCATGTGAGGACCAATATTCTCATCCTTAATAAATACCCCGTTTTATGTATGATTTACATATCATTTACAATGGGGGTTGTATTTCGCCCCTAGTTTTATTGTAAATTATTATGCTTTTATTTACTTTATGCTTAATTTACTTTATTTACCGCTTTCATTACATGATTGATCTGCATTGTAATTATTGCATTAAAATTGTATGAGAAAAGGAATGCAATTTTATCTCTAAAAGTCAGTCATAACTTTAACTAAGGTATGAATAAATGGGAAGTCCCGAACCATTTCTGGTCTTAGGCTCAACGAGGTTAGACGAACCTTTCCAATGTTCTATTGGAAAGGAAATTCCAAAATATCTCTTGTTGCCCAAAATAGGCCCAAGTTGCATTGTCTTAGAGCCATCCTAATGTTCTATTAGGGTGGGGACTCCATAATATCTCTGACTTGCCCAAAATAGACGTATATGCATCATCTTAGGCTTCACGAGATTAGATAAATCTTTCCATTGTTCTATTGGAAGGAGCATTCAAAAGTATCTCTGATTGCCCAAAATAGACACACATGTACTGTCTTAGGCTTAGTAAGGCTAGACGACTTTTCCCAATGTTTTATTGGATGGCGACTCCAAAACACCTCCTTGTTGCCCAAAATGGACACCCTTGTAATCCTTAGAAGTTCTATAAACCTCTCTCGAATATCCTAAAAGCAGGTCATTCAGGGCCCCTAGGGTTCGGTGTTATTCACAAGCAGCCTCACATCCCTTTTGACATGAATTTCGACATAGACTTGGTTTATTTGCTGCACACTCGAGCATCCCAGTGAGCTCAGAGCCTCACGCCACTGTCACTATAGGTCCAGCGCTCTGAGGCTCGCGAGGCTAGGAGGTTCCATCCGTATTGCCAGCCTGGGCACCCGGTGTAACACCCTATACCCGCAAATGGTACGGATATCGGATGTCACCGCACTGCACTATAATACACTTATCAGATTCAGTAAATTTGTTTTTCAACAATCACAATCATACATATATAATAACATAACAATTACACTAACACACCATTCATATACTTATCCTGTATAATCTCATGTTCATCCATTGCAGTCATATACATGCCATGTTTATATCTTTATCCTTTGCTTTCACTTTCCATCTCGACTGTCATCAAACCTCGGCTACTTTAAACTTCCTATCTTTATATAACCTGCACACAATAATCACACTATGCGCTGAGCATTGAAATGCCCAGTGGTGGATACATATCCTAAATTTTCCATACTATTCTTCATTTAATCGTTTCTTTTACAATACCATTATTAGAGCTATAATCAATATACATTTACATTATTTTCCTATTTAATTTCAATCAGCTACATTTTGTATTATACTCTTTAATTATCGGTACTATCTCTCAATACACTTACTTATCAATATACATAATATTCCTATTAGTAACGATTTCATAATTTATTTCAGTATTACTGTGATTAATTGTAACACCCCGCCATCCCCGTTGGAAGGATGCCGGAGTGCCACGCGGGCAAACACATATAACAAATTCATATACACTGGTATAAACAAAAACCAAACGTAAAATAAAGAAATTTTTAATCATGTAATAGTAATTCCTTTTTACATATAACATATATCTGTACTGTTTTACAAAATGAGGCTTGTAATCGGATACATATACAGAAATAATATTTGTTCCTTTACAAAAGATTTACTTTGCTATACACAAGCCATATACAAAAGTTTACAGCGGAAGACTTCAAAAATAATTTCATCATAAGACTCCTAGTGGCCGACCCGCAGATATCTGACTCCAAATCCAAACTCGCCACCTGCACGAGAAAAGAGCCCGTGCTAAGCGATAACGCTTAGTGGGGAGGAACAAAACAAACTAACAATATGCATATACAATAGTTACAACAATACTATAATCTCATCCTAACCATAAACATACATTACAAGTAATTAACTATAAAAACATAATTAAAATCTACATATTTCTCACCATTGCAAATACATATACACTCAAGGTGTATAAACACAAAGTTATACTATATTTCATATACAACATATACCTTTAATCTTGTCAATAAACATCTCAACATATATATATATATATATATCACATATAAACATGTAGCCTGATTAGTCTGAAATACTCTCTAGAAGTGGATACGGTCATTTGGATACTGATTGAACACAGTATCCCAAGCATATAGAGACATGAGTCTCAAACATATATTTTCCATATAGAGACCGGAGTCTTGCTTTATTTTCATATAGACCAAACATGGTCGAAACAAGGATCCAAATGGACCCGCATATATCGTTTTATCATATAGCAGCTGCACACACACACTGACCTAAGTAAGCGCTTACTTATCCACTACTATGACTTATTCAGGCTCAAAGAATACAACTCAATAATTCATGTATTCATGTACATTGATCAAAATCAGAAACATATACATATATTCAAATATGAACTTATAATTCATCTAAAAATAATCCATGTATACATATATACTGTTCACATTTTGAAAACATGTAACTTTAAATATTAAATACAACTAAATACAAATACATATTTCACGTATACATGTGTCTAGATCAAATTCAGAAACATTTAAATACATCCAGTATCAATTATTGGAGGCCGAAGTACAAATAATTCCCATTCAAGACCATTTATGTTCATGTACAATATAAACTAGTAAGTTATGTACATTAATTATTTAATCAAGTATACGACTCAATAACTCACGTATCATATCATGTGAATTTCATTAAATACTAACTTATATTTCATATATACACGTATATTGATCCAATTCAGAACATTTAAATGTATAAATATCAATTACAGGAGGTGATAAGAACAAATAGTTCATATTGAAAAAGTTCATGTTAAATAAATTATAAACATGTAAATCATGTAGATTAATCATTAATCATGTATACAAAACCCAATATTATGCAATTATCCAAAATACAATACAATTTTAACTCAAACATTTGTCATGTAGTGCAAAAACCTTTAAAACAGAAGTTAAAACTTTATCTTTAATAAAACAGGCAGCAGGGGAAGGCTGATCACGCCGTGACCATTCGTCACGTCTCGTGACGCCTATGAGGAGAGGGAGGAGATGAGTTCTCGTGACACGCAGAGACAGGCGAGAGGTCGCGAGGCATGACGCTACCTCACGTCGCGACTTCCCAAGGGGAGGAAGGTCACGGCGTGATGCTTCATCACGCCACGTGACTTCCCACAGAGGGAGGTCACGGCGTGATGTACCATCACGTCACGTGATCTTTCTCTCACAAATCTGCTTCTCCTTCCTCCAACTTCTCAGAATTCACAGAAAAGCATAAAAACCAGAAAAACGTGAAAAACAGAGTATAACTCAAACTCAAATCCCAGTTTGTCTACATCAAATTTTCATGCAAAAATTCATGCTAACATATATCTTTTGGTCTTCAAAACACATTTGTAGCAATTACAATATCAATAACATCTTTTTACAAATCAAACAGAGGTAATACCAGAACATCGACTAATTAGAATTTCTCTTTCAAGCTCATGCGTACTGATCTTATTTAGCAACTCACGTCATTCTTTTCCACCTAAATCATATAAACACAGAACATTTCTCATACATTTAGATGTACAAACACACATAAATACATTAATATCCAAACTGTAAATAGGATCCAGGACAAATAAGGACAGACACTCCCAAACCTGAATGAAGTCCCAAAAATGCCCACTGTATCCTTCTTCAAACCACAATCTTATCTTTCCCTTTATCTTTCTTTTATCCTCAGAGGCTTGCAAACAAGTAAAACCACAATCAAACCCAAGAATGTAATCTCTATAAACCCAAATCAGAAAGAAGAACCACACAAAAACCAGTAACCACTCACCTTCTGAAGCTTCTAACAACTTTAACCTTTAGCTCAAAACTAAAGAACACCCACATGCAGAAGAAAGAAAGAACAAAATGTGGTTTTACGAGAGAGAGAGAGAGCAAGAAGAGAGGAAACTTTCAGTCTTTTGTTTCCAGCCAACTGAGTTTTTCTCATTCTTCCCTTTTCCTTCACCACGTGCACACACACATTCCACCTGGCACACATGCACGATTACACAAAACCAGATACTCTTCTTTTACCAAATGGTCCTTGAAAAATTACCTTTCACTCACTCAAATACAATCTGCCATTTAAAATATTTTTGTTTCCTTGCAATTTAATCCTCAATCACAAGTAAAATTACTCAATTGTCCTTAAATATCCATTTAAAATTGCCAATTTCCGATTAGGCCACTTATGGGGTGTGACAACTCTCTCCCCCTTAAGAAAATTTCGTCCTCGAAATTTCCTCGCTTATCACTTGTAGGTAAATCTTTAAACAAATCTCTGAATCGCTATCACTTATACCATACAACTATCACATCATGTACACTCCACACTTTCCTTAACACACTACACTCTAATCCATATACCTCTTCTAATCATCAAGTACTCGATGTATATCCTGTCAGCTTCTCTCAGTGAAGTGCATACAATGATGCTATTTACATACAAATGAGGGATGCGGATGAAATGGTCATGTAATGATTTATGTATGCGAAATGATGCGAAAATGCAATGTAAGCTACTATAATGCACTTTTCCCATCCCCATGTTTCACTATGCTTATGTGCACATGATTTCAAGAAGATAGCTGACAGGAATACAGAGTGTCACCTCGAACTCTTATCAATTCACATATGGCACTGCCTCGTCTATGCTCTCACGCGAGTCGGACTCCATCTATACTTTACACAAATGACATCTGCATTAGGCCACTATACAAAACTAACTCTCATGCATAGACTCGACTCTATACTCAAACAATCACAACATAACCCAGAACCACCAAACCTGGGCTCTGATACCAAGCTGTAACACCCCGCCATCCCCGTTAGAAGGATGCCGGAGTGCCACGCGGGCAAACACATATAACAAATTCATATACACTGGTATAAACAAAAACCAAACGTAAAATAAAGAAACTTTTAATCATGTAATAGTAATTCCTTTTTACATATAACATATATCTGTACTGTTTTACAAAATGAGGCTTGTAATCGAATACATATACAGAAATAATATTTGTTCCTTTACAAAAGATTTACTTTGCTATACACAAGCCATATACAAAAGTTTACAGCGGAAGACTTCAAAAATAATTTCATCATAAGACTCCTAGTGGCCGACCCGCAGATATCTGACTCCAAATCCAAACTCGCCACCTGCACGGGAAAAGAGCCCGTGCTAAGCGATAACGCTTAGTGGGGAGGAACAAAACAAACTAACAATATGCATATACAATATTTACAACAATACTATAATCTCATCCCAACCATAAACATACATTACAAGTAATTAACTATAAAAACATAATTAAAATCTACATATTTCTCACCATTGCAAATACATATACACTCAAGGTGTATAAACACAAAGTTATACTATATTTCATATACAACATATACCTTTAATCTTGTCAATAAACATCTCAACATATATATATATATATATATATCACATATAAACATGTAGCCTGATTAGTCTGAAATACTCTCTAGAAGTGGATACGGTCATTTGGATACTGATTGAACACAGTATCCCAAGCATATAGAGACATGAGTCTCAAACATATATTTTCCATATAGAGACCGGAGTCTCGCTTTATTTTCATATAGACCAAACATGGTCGAAACAAGGATCCAAATGGACCCGCATATATCGTTTTATCATATAGCAGCTGCACACACACACTGACCTAAGTAAGCGCTTACTTATCCACTACTATGACTTATTCAGGCTCAAAAAATACAACTCAATAATTCATGTATTCATGTACATTGATCAAAATCAGAAACATATACATATATTCAATTATGAACTTATAATTCATCTAGAAATAATCCATGTATACATATATACTGTTCACATTTTGAAAACATGTAACTTTAAATATTAAATAAAACTAAATACAAATACATATTTCACGTATACATGTGTCTAGATCAAATTCAGAAACATTTAAATACATCCAGTATCAATTATTGGAGGCCGAAGTACAAATAATTCCCATTCAAGACCATTTATGTTCATGTACAATATAAACTAGTAAGTTATGTACATTAATTATTTAATCAAGTATACGACTCAATAACTCACGTATCATATCATGTGAATTTCATTAAATACTAACTTATATTTCATATATACACGTATATTGATCCAATTCAGAACATTTAAATGTATAAATATCAATTACAGGAGGTGATAAGAACAAATAGTTCATATTGAAAAAGTTCATGTTAAATAAATTATAAACATGTAAATCATGTAGATTAATCATTAATCATGTATACAAAACCCAATATTATGCAATTATCCAAAATACAATACAATTTTAACTCAAACATTTGTCATGTAGTGCAAAAACCTTTAAAACAGAAGTTAAAACTTTATCTTTAATAAAACAGGCAGCAGGGGAAGGCTGATCACGCCGTGACCATTCGTCACGTCTCGTGACGCCTGTGAGGAGAGGGAGGAGATGAGTTCTCGTGACACGCAGAGACAGGCGAGAGGTCGCGAGGCGTGACGCTACCTCACGTCGCGACTTCCCAAGGGGAGGAAGGTCACGGCGTGATGCTTCATCACGCCACGTGACTTCCCACAGAGGGAGGTCACGGCGTGATGTACCATCACGTCACGTGATCTTTCTCTCACAAATCTGCTTCTCCTTCCTCCAACTTCTCAGAATTCACAGAAAAGCATAAAAACCAGAAAAATGTGAAAAACAGAGTATAACTCAAACTCAAATCCCAGTTTGTCTACATCAAATTTTCATGCAAAAATTCATGCTAACATATATCTTTTGGTCTTCAAAACACATTTGTAGCAATTACAATATCAATAACATCTTTTTACAAATCAAATAGAGGTAATACCAGAACATCGACTAATTAGAATTTCTCTTTCAAGCTCATGCGTACTGATCTTATTTAGCAACTCACGTCATTCTTTTCCACCTAAATCATATAAACACAGAACATTTCTCATACATTTAGATGTACAAACACACATAAACACATTAATATCCAAACTGTAAACAGGATCCAGGACAAATAAGGACAGACACTCCCAAACCTGAATGAAGTCCCAAAAATGCCCACTGTATCCTTCTTCAAACCACAATCTTATCTTTCCCTTTATCTTTCTTTTATCCTCAGAGGCTTGCAAACAAGTAAAACCACAATCAAACCCAAGAATGTAATCTCTATAAACCCAAATCAGAAAGAAGAACCACACAAAAACCAGTAACCACTCACCTTCTGAAGCTTCTAACAACTTTAACCTTTAGCTCAAAACTAAAGAACACCCACATGCAGAAGAAAGAAAGAACAGAATGTGGTTTTACGAGAGAGAGAGAGAGCAAGAAGAGAGGAAACTTTCAGTCTTTTGTTTCCAGCCAACTGAGTTTTTCTCATTCTTCCCTTTTCCTTCACCACGTGCACACACACATTCCACCTGGCACACATGCACGATTACACAAAACCAGATACTCTTCTTTTACCAAATGGTCCTTGAAAAATTACCTTTCACTCACTCAAATACAATCTGCCATTTAAAATACTTTTGTTTCCTTGCAATTTAATCCTCAATCACAAGTAAAATTACTCAATTGTCCTTAAATATCCATTTAAAATTGCCAATTTCCGATTAGGCCACTTATTGGGTGTGACATTAATGATACCATTATTAATAGCAACATCTGAATTACTCATATGATTAATATTATCGTCATACAAGTTAACATTAATTCTTCATTAGCTTTTAACATTTTACTGACAGTCCTAATTTTCTTTAGTTATAAGGTTTTATCACTAATATTCTTATATAACCTCTTTTTAAATTAACTCATTACTATCCTAAGCTTCCAAGAACATTTCAATTATTTATTAACATTATTACTTTCACATGTACAATATACTAAAAACTTTAAATTCTGTTTATTTTATTTCCACATAACTAGCTCATAATTTGTTACTTATGTCAATTATATTACACTATCTATTTTCCTTTAATACCCTTTTCTCTTCTTCAAAATTTGTACTTCAATTATAAAACTTTCAGTGACTAATTAAATTCAATTAATGATGCTTCATAACTACAGTAGCCTCTTTCCATTAATTTACTAACATTATTATTATTTATTTCTTATAATTCATTTACCCTATATATATTATTCTGTTTCATCCTTTTTACTAACATTGTCATTACTCATTATTATGATTAATATTATTTTGACTATTGACATAATTGTCATTAACATTAACAGTAACATACCTGTATATTTACATTAATCTAGACATTGACATAAACATAAATATCAGAATTAATACTAGTATTATAATTATTCTTATTATTAAAGCATGAATTTCTTCATTTGTATTCAATTATACAGTTATCATTCATAATACTTACCAATTGCATTTTAATCCCTAAACTTTTTCCTAATTTACAGTATTACCTTTCGTTTCCACCTATTTACAATAAATCCATTAATTCACTTATTATCGTCTTTATTTTTTTATCTAACATGCAATTTACCACTTAGTCCTTATAAAATTATTCTTTTACTCTATTACACTTATGTCCTTAAAAACATTACTAAAATTGCAATTTTACCCTTAGACAATTATTTATTTCATTCAATTATTTACATATAATCATCTTTATTTAAAATCATTTATGCACTTAGTATATTTAATTATCCAAATTTGCATTTAGGTCCCTTAACTATAGTATAATTATAATTAGGTCCTTATATTATGTCATATTTATAATTTGGTCCCTAAACTATAGCATATTTCTACTTAGGTCCTTGAACTTCCTTATATTTACACAAATACCACTAATTTATCTTATTTATTTATGTAATCCACTAAACTATATTCATATGCATACTTCATGAATATAAATAATACATTTTATATCAAATAAACCAATATTTAATCCATTTAATTTCTATACACGCAAAAATATTCATAGTTCTACTTAAATCCTTCAATTAGTGGTAAATATGCAAATTGCACCCATAAAAATCCATATTTAAGTTTTAGTCCCTTGTTATGGAAAAATTACAATTTAGTCCTTAAAGTTTTCTAAACTTACAAAAATGCTATCAATTCATCTTATTTACCTTTTTAAACATTAATTTATTATCTAAAATATTGACATTATATTATCATTATTTTTCTTAATCAATATCTCCATAAATAATTTAATTAAATATCAAATTAAAATTCTAATTTACTTTGAATTCTTATCCAATTAGAGTTCTAATCCAAATTGACTTTTAATCCATTTAAAGTTCTAATCCAAATTAACTTCTAATTCATTTAGATTACAACTTCACTTTTTCTTGCTTACTTAAATCACAATTATGCCATTAGTTATTTACTTTTCATACTAAATTCATTACTTATTATATAAAATTACATTTTTACCCCTAGTAATCATTATTAGTCTATTTATGGTCAAATTACCATTATACCCTTAAAACTATTTATTTATTCCATTTAAGTCCATTTTTCACATAAATATCATTTTAATCACAGATTAACTATTTTAAGCTTATTTTTACCATTTTGCCCCCTTTATAAAACTGGCAGAAATCTATGCACTGGATAAACGAGACGTGAACCCGATAGGTTCAATACAGAATAGAGGGACCCCGTGGACCACCACTATGATACAGATAATAGAAATACTGATTAGTACAGTATTAAGACAAAACAATACGGAGTAGGATCGTCATTGGCCTACAGTAAGTGCAAAGTCATGCTCACACCCGCGGTTATGTGTCCCTATGGCTAGCCACTATATCCTGAGCTGGACTTGACTACCAAATTACTACATAGGGCATCTATTATTCCATATCCACATTTTTCAATTACCATTCATGCATTTCATGGAATTTCTTCATACTATTCCATTCTTTTTCATCCGAATCAAGCAGTATACATTCAATTTTCACTTTTATGCAATTTTATGCCATAAAATCCATTAAATCGCCATAGTACATCGTGATACATACATGTATACCATTCGGCCAACATGTCATCATTCCACCATAAATTATTTTCATCACCTTTATCATTTATATCGGTAACTTACATGTTCATTAACATGTTTATGCCATTAATTCACATCAAAACACATCAAAATCATATTTTTACATATTTATAGCATCCGACCTATGTGTTCAACCTCCATTTTGATTATTTTTCTTTCTGTTATCCATTCTATTAACTAGATCTCATGTCATACATCACAAATATACCATTTTTATTCATTAAATATTAAAATATACCTATGAAATCCTAGACATACCATTTGGCCTGCATGTTGTCCATGGTATATAATTTATTTCTTTTCATTTTAGTCATTCAAAATCTCATTTTTAACCTTCCTAAATAGGACTATGTGGGTTAATTCAATTTAACATGCATATTTCACATACTTTATGTTCAAACATAACCAAAAATCGTACTTTTAATATGGAAAAAGAAGGATATTGTATCCACTAACCTTATTTCCTTGTTCTCCACATCTTAAACATCCTTTCCTTGCCTTAGCTTCTTAAAACAACATCAATTTCCTTATATTCCTTAAGTGGCCAAAAATAAACATCAAAGAAACCACCATAAATTTACTTCCTTTATCCTATATAATTACATAAATATACTCTAAACATCCTAAAATATCCATTTGAACCTTTAAACCAATTTAAAAATATCAACTTTACATACCTCAATTGGACACATAAACTTTTCCACTTATTTTCTCCAACTTATTCCACTTTAAATGAACTCCAATAACCACCACTAGATTCTAGAGAGGCTGAAAATTACTCAGGAGGCTTGGAAGAAATTCACTTTGGCCAAAGGAGGGGAGGAGTGGGCAGCACACTAGGGTTTCTCTTAAGGAATCCAGCATAATGGAGGTTTATATATAGGGAAAATTTAATCGGACCAGATCCAAACAAAGTGGTCGAACCGGTTTGGTTAGATTTTCGGTTTTCGGGTCATTTTTCACTGTGTCAAGGTATCTATAAGTTATTCAACTTATTTTCCCTCAACTCCAATTCCATCATTATCAGAATGTCAAATATAGCCTCCATAAAAAATTTTAGCTCAATCAAAATCCATTTGGGGCCCAATTCACTTAAATCGGTCCGTTTTAACACTATTCAGTTTTGCAGTAATATACTAATCTAACACTGTCAAAAATTTGTAAAAATTATTTTAAACCTTTACACTTCCCACATTATATCATTTTCATTTCATTTACTAATTTTAAAAATTAGGTTAACGTTTGATCAAACCCTGGTTCAATTGAACCGAACCAGAGGTAAATTTCAACTTAACTTTTAGGGACCTATTTGACCTCATTTTTGCACCAAATTTTACCACTAGACTCCTGATAGTCAACAGATCAATCTTATGAAATAAAAATTTTCACATGAACTGCTGTCAGTTTCAGTTGTATAACTTTACCGATAGGTCACCCATCCTAAAATTGTTATACCTCAAGCACGTTTAACCTTTTAACTTTTATGCAATTAAGAGTATTAAAACCATCATATCATATCATAATCACACTACAGGCTCTACAAATTTCACTAATCACTACTAACCCGATATTCAGGTCATTACACCCGGGGGCATCTACGTCTATTGTTCCTCCACCACCAGAGACTCATGTAGAGCCATCATGGCCTAGCTCGCCAATGCCTTATCAGCCGGCACAGTAGGATGTCATTTTAGCAGTGACTACTGCCCTCATCGATTTTGAGCGACGGATGGAAGAGGAGGATAGGGTGCTAGGTGAGCACCTAGATCACCAAGAGAGGCTGACTGAGGAGCTGAGATAGGGTTTGAGTGCTTCGCAGGCAGTAGCGACTTAGAGGATTTATGAGGCTGTACAGATGGTGGATGAGTCGGTCACTTCTCTCAGGCTCCAGGTTGAGGTGTTACGGGCTTCTATATTGACTATAGCCGAGTCCACAAGGGAGCTAAGGGAGCAGATGGTACCAAACTTACTAGGATCATAGATGCCTCTAGGCGCTAGAGCTCGGAGAAGGCTCAGGCTTTCATAGAGTTAGGCAAGGTGATCAGCGAGGTCTTGGACTTCTTCAGGATATCCGCTCAGCCCTTCGTAGATAGATATGCCCGAGTCCAGTTTTGGTAGGCCCACCAAGCAGAGTAGCCGACAGCACCACCATCTCCACTAGCAGTTGTCATCTCTCCACAGCTAGCAACTAGGGCAAGATCATCGACATTCAGGGGTCAGTCCTCCTTAGCCGGAGTCAGACCATCTACCTACGGGGCCGAACCGTCCTCATCTAACGCTCAGCCAATCACTTCTCTCAAGTTTCTGGTTGAGGTGCTAGAGGCTTCTATATCGACTATAGCCAGGTCCATAAGGGAGCTGAGGGAGCATATGGTACCAAACTGACTGGGATGACAGACACCTCTAGGCACTAGAGCTTGGAGCAAGCTTAGGCTTTCATAGAGTTAGGCAAGGTGATCAGGGAGGTCTTGGGTTTCTTTAGGACATGTGCTCAGCCCTTCCTAGATGGATATGCCCGAGTCCAGTTTCGGCAGGCCGGCTGAGCAAAGCAGCCGACGGCACCACCATCTCCACCAGCAGTTGTCATCCCTCCACAGCCAGCCACTAGGGCCAGACCGTCAACATTCAGGGGTTAACCCTCCTCATTCGGAGTCAGACCATCTACCTCCGGGGCCGTACCGTCCTAATCTAGTGCTCAGCCAATTCATTTATCCGATAGTGAGGAGGATCTAGAGGAGCCTTCAGATTACTCCCCTCTGTAGTGCATTCCAGGGAGATTTTGTATATGTTCTTATTGTTGTACAAACTTTACATATTACTTAGTGAAATTTACATTTTGTTAAAATTTCATTTCATTTTAGTGATATGTATATTCTTGTTAAAATTTCATTTACTGCTTCAAAATACTTGACTCATCAAAATAGTAAAATAAAAAATAACAAACAAATAAATAAGGAAAATAAAGAACAAGAAAATAAAAGATGTAAAGTTCACGCTTTAAAAGGATCCAGTTAATACAATAAATTAACAAGATCTTTTGAAATTGCAGCATATAGATTCCAACAATCTGTTTTACGACACAAAAGTCAAATCCATCATCAGAAGAGTGTCTTCTATAAGATGAGATGAAGGTAGAATACGTTTATAGTTCACGACATGAAAGTCGAATACATCATCAAAGGAAAGTCTTCTATAGAATGAGTTGTAGGTAGAATACACTTGCAGCCCACAACACACAAGTTGAATTCATCATCAGAGTGGAGTTCTCTACAAAATGTGTTGTAAGTAGAATATGCTTACATCTCACGACATGAAAGTCGAATTCATTGTCAGAGGAGAGTCTTTTGCGAAAGGAGTTATAGGTAGAATATGCTTACAATTCATGACACGAGATTCGAATTCATTGTCGGGGGAGAGTCCTCTGCAAAATGAGTTGTAGGTAGAATAAGCTTATAGTTTGCGACACAAAGGTCGAATTCATCATCGAGGAGAGTCCTCTGCAAAATGAGTTGTAGGTAGAATACACTTACATCTCACTTCAAGAAAGTCGAATTCATTATCAGAGGAGAGTCTTCTAGCAAAATGAGTTGCAAGTAGAGTATTCTTATGGCTCATGACATAAATCATCACAATTCAGTAGCATTTAATTATAAGCTACATTAAAGGAGAGTCTTTTGCCATATGAGTTGTAGTAGAATATGCTCACAACTCAATAGCAACGATCATATGCATGGAAGGATTCACCGAAGTCGTCAGAGCTAAGCCTTCAAAATGACTTAGTGGCGACAATCAGAAGACATTATCCCCGATCTTCAACACCAAAGTCTTCTGAGCGAAGTCTGCAGAATGACTTAGTGGCGACAATCAGAAGCCACTATCCTCGATCTTCAACACAGAAGTCTTCAGAGCGAAGTCTTTGGAATGACTTAGTGGCGACAATTAGAAGCCACCTATGATGCTGATCAAACAAATCCTCAACTCTAGGCAAAGGATAGTTGTTCTTCACTGTAACCTTATTAATTTGCCTATAGTCGATGCACATCCTCAAAGTACCATCCTTCTTCTTAACAAACAACACCGAAGCTCCCCATGTAAATATGTTGGTTCTAATAAACCCTTTATCCAATAACTCTTGTAGCTGAGTTTTAAGTTCCCTCAACTCTACAGGAGCCATCCGATAAGGTGCTTTCGAAATGGGCGAAATACCCGGCATTATCTCTATAGACAACTCCAATTCTCTCTCGGGAGGCAACCAAGGCAACTCACTTAGAAACACATCACTAAACTCCCTAACAACTGGGATATCCTCAATCTCAACCTGATCACGCTTAGAATCCAACACAACTGCTAAAAATGCCTCATAGCCTTTCCTCATTAACCTCTTAGCTTGCATAGCAGAAATCACATTACTCAAGGAACTCGAACCCAAACCTTTAACCACAACAGAGGACTGATCTCTACTTCGTAGCACAACCACTTTCTTATGACAATCAACTACAGCCCGATGTTTACTTAACCAATCCATACCCAAGATCAGATCAAACTCTCGAAACGGCAACTCAATCAAATCCGTAGAAAACTCGACACCTTGAACCAAAAGAGGACAAATCCTATACACTCTCCTCACATTGACACTATGCCCTAAAGGACTGGTTACACAAGCCTCATAATCTAACTAATCAACATCATGCAACTTATCAAATAACTTACTCTTGCATAAATATGAGTGTGTGGACCCAAGGTCAATTAGAGCATATAACTCAGTGTCAAAGAGTAGGAACTTACCAGCAATCACATCTGGAGCATCCAACTCATCCCAAGCTCTCATAGCATATGATCTAGCTAGAACCGTCAAGGGATGATCAACCGACTCTGATGGAGCTCCCTCTCTAGGCCAACCACCTCGACCTCAACCTCGGCCTTTACCACAACTGGCTTGCGGTGCATTCGAGCCCACTCTACTAGCCTCATGCTGATCACCAGAAGTCTCACTCAACTTAGGACAGTTAGCCAAATAGTGATCAGTGCTCCCATATCGGAAACAACCACCTGTGAGCCACCTACACTCACGCCGATGGCGCCTGTTGCAGTGAGAACACTCGAGCAATGCCTCGGTCCTATTACCCGAACCACCTCTATCGATACTAGAACCCATGGTAGAACCTTGCCTCCTGCCTCTTGAAGCCGGACCTAAAGAAGACTCATCATCCGAGTTCTTAGACCTCTTACCCAAAGATCATGACGATCCTCCACGAGGGGGATTCCTCCTCTGAGCCCTCTCTCTTAAGACCGATTCAGATCTCTCGGCCCGCACTACTGCGTGCACTATCTAGTAGAACCCAATACCCGGAGTACTCATCAAAGAAATTAGCATAGCCATCAAGGACTCATTCAAACCGACCTCAAAATGCCTACACCTAAACTCCTCTATCAGGACACCCTCTGGAGCATACTCAGAAAGACAGTTGCATTCTTTCTCAAATTCCGAAACAATCATAGGCCTCTGCTTCAAACTCAAGAACTGTGCCCACTTAGCATCCTTATAGGCTTGAGTCACATACTTACTAGTAAACTCCCTCTCAAAGAACTCCCAAGTGACCGGGTCGGGCAACTCGAGATGCCTATGGACCAACTTCCACCAATCGTAGGCAGATCCTTGAAGCAAAGCCACAACACATTCTACTTGCCTATCCGGAGGGCACCGAATCTCATCCAAAACACGCTCTACCTTCTCTATCCATTTCTCAACATACTCAGATTTATCCAGACTAGTCTCATAAAAATCCTCCGCACTAGCTTTCCTCATGCTCTCTAAAGGGGCTCTTGGAGCGGTCACTCTCTCTAAGACACGAGCCATGTCCTGAGAAATCTTCAACATTGCCTCAAAGGGCATGGTTGTGGCCTCAGGCTGAACCCTAGGTGTTTGAGCCGAAACAGACACTGAAGGATCTACTGCTTGAGGATTCACACTCTCAATGGACCCCTCAAGCGACCCACGTATCGAATCAGAATCCATCTAAAACAAACACAAAGACACCCGCATCAGCCAACACAGTCCTAAACATATATCTATGCACAACAACACCCAGAAAATGCCTAAACCTAGGCTCTAATACAAAAAGCTGTAACACCCACTACCCATACGTAGGGGAACCCATCCGCAATGGAGTGAGAACTAGTATGAGCAGGGGTGTCACCGAACAAAATGGTGCAATAACATTCATCCACATAATATGAACATACAGAATTACAGTTGAAATAAAACTTTAAAACCAAACCGATCATTCATTCATAGATGCAATAATAATATTCATTACATAACTATTATGATATTACCAAAATAATTACATCTTTTAGAATTACAAAGCGGAAGCTGAACAAAAGACAAAATACAATGAGAGTTCACTATTACAAAAAGAATCATAATACAAAAATCTAAGTCCTAACATCAATTCCCTCTATGTTGGCTTAACTTGCGGCGACTCTCCCAAAAGCTATACACCTTCTGCACCTGCACGAATGAAACACCCGTACTAAGCAATAATGCTTAGTGGGGAAACAAACAATAATAACATGGACGGCCATTCACAATGGTCGTCGAGGCAAAACACATACATAATGGCATAAGCTGAATATCATATAAGATATGAACATAATTGAATCACATTCATAAGCATTCAAAGGTTCATAATTACATTCATATGCTAACTGATTCATATAAATATAATCATAGTCATTCGAGATTCACATTCTGATAAGCATAACAGAACAAAACACAACACCTGCTAACTCACAGTAGTGGATAACGAGTGAACGCATTGCGGTACCTTACGGGTACGAATCGGAAAGCAACATCACATTTTCTCATTCAAAAACATTTTACGGAGGGGATCTTAAACAAGATCCAAACACATTGAGATTCGCGAGAAACCAAATAGGGACCTGATCAGGGTCCAGAATAGAACTGAGGGCTGCAGTTACTGAACTCTATTAGGCATGCCTAACTATCCACTTATTTGACTCTACCAAGTCATGCATAATTCATCAAATTACATTTATATAATTCATAAAATTATCGATGCATAATACATCCAATTATATTCATATGCTTCATAAAATAGTCCAAGTATAAACCTAAAAGCATCACAAGTTCGGAAATTAAATATCGAAAATCACAAAAGAAAACTCAAATTGAAGCCAGGGGTGTTGCGCTCGCGATAGAGGCAAAACTTGCCCCAGGTCGCGATCGCGACAGTCCTCGCCCTCGCTCGGAGACAGAAGCACATCTCACTGTCGCGCTCGCGACAGTAAGAGGCCAACAAAATCTGTCGCGCTCATGTGCAGGCGCGTGCTCGCGACAGGGGATTGCCCCAACCCGCTCGGCAGCCGAGCGCTCTGTCGCGCTCGCGACAGAGAGCTCTCACTGCAGCGGCTCGGCAGCCCAAATCCCCTCCGCCACGCGTAAGGGATGAATTCACCGAGCTCTATCGTGATCTCGGAACAGTGTTGTGCTCGCGACAGAGTTGCGATTTCTAGCTCTTACACGAAAATCTGCAAAAAATCACACTCCCAAATCACCCAAACCTCCAATCTCAAACACAAATCAACCCATACTTCATCTTACCTCAAATCAACCTTCCCATCATCATGAACAACATAAAACACAACTTTTACAACAGTTAACACAATTGAAATCATGAATTAACATAATCAAACTTCTCAAAAGAAACAAACCCAGAAAATTGCAATAAAATTCATCAAACTTAAAATTTGCTCCAATAATTCATCATTCATGCATCACAACTTAAATCAAACCAAAACCCATAACATTTGCACTAACATAAGCCTCATCAAATCTCAAATTTCCAGAAATTCATTCAAACATACCAAATCACAAAAATGCAACAAATTCAAATAAATTCCCAAACCTGAAAATTCCTATGCTCCTATTTGCAAACTCTGCTCCCACTTGCAGCCGGAAACCCAAGAACCATACAAACACAAAAATCCTATATTAAGAACATATCTAACAAAACAAGAGAAAGGATGGATTTGAAGAGAAAACCCACTAACTTACCAATAAATCTCTTGAGAATTACCAAGATCCACCAACAAGACAGCCAAGAAAAGAGAGAATCAAGGTGTAGCAAGAGGAAGAGGAAAAAAGAAGAAGCAAAGGAGGGAAGGAGGAAGAGAACAGGAGAGTTAGGGCAGAATTCTGCTCTCTCTTTCTCTCTCCTCTCTTTATATACCCCTTCTTAATTTCCCTTGCCATATGTCACCTCGAGATTGGTGGGTTTTCATAATTCACACACTACACTCATGCAAGACACCCCGAACAAGACTAACCCTCACTAATACACACACTACTCGCCTATGAGCATGCACACACTAACAAGACCCATACTCATACTCACAAATATCATACATGCACCCACACTCTAATATAGCCCACAAAACATGCATAAAACCAAAAACACCATTAACACATGGCAAAACACTCACACATTCATACATACACATGGCTCAGACTACTAGGGGAAAACGGGGTGTTACACACACATTCACAATGATATCAATTTTAAATTATGGCCTTCACAATTACACTTGCTATATTTTACTATTATCTTTACATTTATTATTCCCCATTATAATTATTTAAATACTTTTCTTATATTTTATTTGGCAGACTATACAATTAGTCTCATTAGCCCTTTTTAATTCCACTCAATATCCATACACTATAGTTTAAATTCACTAAAGTCCTTCACATTCTTCATATTTACTAATTTACCCTTCTATGTCACTTTATTATCATTATCACTATTATTCTTATTAGTTAGACTTATTGATATCTATTTTAATTTCTTAACTTACAATATTATATCAAAATTAATATTCTGATAATTTCATTTAATAATCCATCCACTTATTAATGTACGATTAGGTCCTTATATTATCACTATTAGGATCAATTACCCTTAAATCCCTTATTTTTCACTTATTCATAATAAGGCCACTCTTTCACATTTTTGCCCCTTCATTATTTCTTAATTACAATTATGTCACTATATAAACTTAATTAGATTACACATACATACCCAATTATATATATATACTAAATCAATTAAAACCATTTTTCACTTAATAATTATTTATACCATAATATTCCATTTTCATTGATTATTTATTCATTAATTATCAACTATGCATTTAATATTTATGTTAATGCTTAATTCCACTTTAATCCCTTAATTAGCCTTAATATTATAAATTTACAATTAGGACCCTAAACTTTTATCAAATTATGATTTTACTCTTAATTGTATTGTATTTACAAAAATGCCACTAATTAATTTTATTCTTACATTTATTTATCATTTGGTCTTCAAATTACCATTTAGTCCTTACCATATTTTTTAAAACCAAATTAAACTTTAATCTTTATTTTTTCGTTAAATTTCGACTTTGCCCTTTATTTTCACTATAATCACAATCATGCCACTAATTATTCCTAATTTCACTTTTAATTTATTATTAACATACAAATTTACTTTTTAGTCCTTCCGATAATATTTTCATATCAATTTTCATTTTAGTCCCTAGCACGAAATCAAATTACATTATTAAACATTTAATTACACGTTTCTATTTAATAACTCTTATTATCTCAATTATACACTAAAATTACTGTTTTACCCCTACACTTTTTATTCCTTTTAACTTAGTCTTCAAACCACTCATTTAAATCATTTATCCTCTTAGATACTTACATTACTCAATAATTACGCTTAAATCCTTTAATTAGCTATTCACTTGTAAAATTACATTTAGGTCCTTAACTTTAATAAAAATTACGATTATATCCCCAAATTTTACCTTAATTACTAAAATACCCTTATTTACACTTTTCTTTCATCTTAATCATTATATAACCTACCAAATTATAGTTTAGTCCCTAATTTACCATTTTCATGTCAAAATACCATTTAGCCCCTATATCTTAATTTCTTTATACTATTATCATTTTATTTACACTTTTCACTCAATTATCACTTATTTTCACTCTTGAGTGTAAAATTACCGTTTTGCCCTTAAACTTTCTATTTCTTTTAATTTAGTCCCATTTTCATTTATTTTCTCGTTTATCACCATTTCAATCAATTTAAATGCACTTTACCATAATGTCTCAATCTTATGCATAATTACCATATTAACCTTAGTATACACTCGGTAGAAATCTACGAACCGGATATGCAGGACATAGATCCCACAAATCCATTACACTATAGAATGATACCAAAAGAACCATTCAACATTGGCACTGCACTACACTGATCACTATAAATACTAAACACTGCACTTAGATAGACCGTCAATGGCCTATCGATGGCGAGTTATCATTACTCAAATCGCGGTGCTGAATCCCTATGCCTAGCCAATTGTATCCTGGACTAGATTTGACTACCTGACTATTACTAAGGGTAAATAATATCAGATTTTCACTTATATCACTTAATATATCAACATATACCATTCGGTCATCAGATACACTTAACTTTAAAATTTACATATCACTTATAATTCACTTCCATTTCATATATTTATCATTTATATATTAAATTATGCCATTGAGTTCATTTAATCATATAATAATCATTTTCACTTCACTCTTTTTCCATCAATTTCATTCTAATACACTTATTATTCAATTTCAACATCAATTAAGTTATTTATTTACTTTAATATATCATAGCCCATCAGTGGCGAAGCCAGGATTTGCAATCAAGGGGGCCAAAAATATATGTCAGGCTTAAAAGAAAAAAATATTACATACATACCATAAATAAATTGTTAAATATAGAAAAATATTCATTAACATATTTAAAAAAAATTACAATTGCTGTCTTCGAGTTTTCATGCCCTGATAGCGATAAATAATAACTTCATTATCAATAGCATTAAATACATCTTTTTCAATATAAGTGATCAAACAATCAGTCATCCATTGATCTCCCATCTTGTTACGTAATCGATTCTTCATAAATTTCATAGCAGAAAATGCTCTTTCAACTGTTGCAGTCCCAAAGGGTATAATAAGTGATAAAGTGATGAGTTTATAAACCAAAGGATATAAAATATCCTTTTTTGTTTGCACCATTTGTTCAGCAAGATCACCAATTCCTGTAATATTTGAAAACTCACTACTAGACCTCATGTCAATGATATATGTTTCCAATTGATTTTCAAGAATTACGAGCTGGATAGTAGAAAAATCAACAGGATAAAATTGAGCAACACGAAGTAACTTGCATTTGTCATATACAGAGAATGAATTTGCTGGACTTAAACATGCAAAACATAAAAGCAACTCCATATTCACCTCATTAAACCTGTTATCAAGCTCTTGAAGTTGCATATCTATTGCAGTACAAAATAACTCGACCTTAAAATGATGGAAGTTTGTCACTTTATCAACATTACGTCGAGATCTCGCCCGAGCAACATGCATATCATCCATATTGAGGACTGGTATATTGTGGCTATTACAAAATAAAGTCACCTCATCTAACAAAGAGTCCCATCCATCATCTCTCATTAATTGCAGGCGTTGCTTAGCTATCTTAACCAATGCCATAGCATTTACAATATCTTGATCTTTTCTTTGCAATGCTTGTGATAATTCATTAGTAATTCCTAAGATATGTTTCATCAAATGAAGACAAAATGCGATGTCAAAAGATAGCAAAGAATCCAACAAAGTGCAAGCTTCAACTTTTTGCTCAGACTTTCCATTCTCCATTACAAATTCAAGGACATCAATTATAGAAGAAAACATCCTAATTATGCTTATCAAAGTGTTAAAATGTGAACCCCATCGTGTCTCTCCAGCTCGTTTAAGAGTAGACTCTTGATTTTTTCCTTGACCACTTTCAAGTTCACCACTTTCAATTGCCTTTAAAACTTTGATAGCTTGAGACTCTAAAAGCATATCATGACGCTTGCAAGAGCCCCCAACAACATTCACAACAATTGATATTAAATTGAAGAGTAATGCAATAGATAAGTGATTTTTTGCAACAGCTACAAGTGCTAACTGAAGTTGATGTGCAAAACAATGAACATAAAAAGCATTTTCATTCTCTTTCAAAATTAAAGCTTTGAGACCATTAAACTCACCTCGCATATTGCTTTCCCCATCGTAACCTTGACCAAGTAATCTTGATATGCTTAGATTATGCTTGGCAAATATTGACTCAATTGCAACCTTTAGTGATAAAGCACTAGTGTCTCCAACATGCACAATACTCAAAAGGCGTTCACATACTTTACCTTCCTTACTTACATAACGTACAACAATTGCCATTTGTTTTTTATTCGATACGTCACGAGCTTCATCTACTAATATTGAGAATAAAGCAGTCCCCAAATATTATATGATGGAATTAGTGGTCTCAATTGCACAAGCACTCACAATATCCTTTTGAATATCTGGAGATATCAATTTTAGATTTTTAGGACACTTGTCTATTGCAACTCTTTTGACATCTTCATTATAATCACAAAGAAGTTTTAAAGTTGCCTTGAAATTTCCTGGATTAGTTGAATCTATTGATTCATCATGACCGCGAAAGCTAAACCTTGTCTCAAAAGGAATCTTACACAATTAATTGAAGCAGTTAAACGAGTTCGGTAATCACTTCGAGCTTGGCTTGATTGCTTATCGACAATTGTTTGAAGATGTTGCTTTTGATTCATCAAAACTTGACAATTCTTTGAAGCTTGATTGTGTGCACTATTAGGACCTCCAATGTGTTCTTCTAGTTTTGGTTTTTTCTTCCAGGTACTAAAACCTTCCAAGACAAATGCATCACAACTACCTCCATGCCCTTTACTATTTGATTTGAAAAGGTAGCAATTCAAGCAATATGCTGCTTCCTTTACCTTACTATACTCCAACCATGTACGGTGTTCATCAAACCAAGATGGATTAAATCTCCTTAACACTTCACCTTGTAAAGTTTGTTTAAAATTATGATCACGAGGCTGACAAGGTCTCTTTTGAAGATATGCTCTTCGAACTTCATCTCTTATGTTTGGATGATAATCTATAATTGGCTTTTGTAATGCAGGATCGACTGGAAGATTTGCTAAATCAACTTCAAAAGTACTTGAATTTTGAGTCTCTTTAGCATGATTTTCTTGATTTTGAATTAGTGGCAATGATTCATCCATATTTTTCCTCTTATAATACCTTTCCATGACTGAAAAAATAATAAAAAAGAATTAGTAATCTGACTTTATATCCTAATTGGGTATAAATATATATATATATATATATATATATATATATATATATATATATATATATATATATATATATATATATATATATATATAAATGTGATGCATAAATGTTTTGGCTCAAAGAAGTAATCTGACTTTACATCCTAATTGGGTATAAATATATATATATATATATATATATAAATGTGATGCATAAATGTTTTGGCTCAAAGAAGTAATCTGACTTTACATCCTAATTGGGTATAAATAGGTTGCAAGAAAATCCTAGTGTTATTCTGAATTTGCTTATAGAAAAGGTTGTCAGTACTTGATAGGGGTACAGTCCAAGTGATGTTAACCAAGTTCAGTGTTAGAATAGAATGACAAAATATATATAAATAATTAATGTAGAAAATGACCCTTTTGATGCACAATAATCCATTTTCCGCCAATAAAGTTGGCATAACCTAATTTTGTTATTGTCCATTACTACAAAAACAAATGTCCAAAATCAAATCACATTTAACCTTTAATTTAACATGGGAAATATCAACTTCTTTCTTCTTTAGTGGTCCACTTACCCTAAAGCCCCTTCTATTCTGAACATGGACATATTCTCTTTTCAGAATATAAAAGCAAATCTCATTACATCACTCTCTCAAGATTGGTGCTACCCCATTTTCAGCTTATGCATCATCTGCCCCATTCTATACTTCAATATACGAATACTGTCTGTTCAATATTTATTTTAAGGTGAACTTGATATTTTAATCATAAGAACTCCGATCTCATACAAACAATGGCAAATACAGAAATAATAACAGCAGCAACCATGGATGCACAACTCTCTACCTAATCTAAACAGCTCACCGCAAGTAATTTGCCAGTTAACAAAATAATAAATTTCAATCAAAAATAACAGGTTTTAAGCAAAAACCTAAAATTGTAAAAACTAAATTACTAACTTTTAAGAGATATAAAATATATAAGAGCAAAAAAAAATTATAAAATTAAATTACTAACCTTAAATTAAAGATAAATCTTTGCAATAGTGCTTAGTTTCTTCTCAAATTCATCAGATTTTTTTTTTAAATACTTCAAGAGATAAAGAAGAGAATTTTGTATTTTTTTGTTTGAATAGAAGTGGGAATACAGAAGGTTGTTTGATTGAAAACTTAAGAAATAAGTTAAGGAGAGATGGGTAAAAGTAAAATTTTAAGGGGGGCAAAATGGTGATTTTAATATAAATGTATATAAATATATATACATTATTAATTTTTTCTCAAAAATTAAGGGGGGCAATTGCCCCCCTTCTCTTTCATGTGGCTACGCCATTGTAACCCATAACATTCACTTTAGACATAATGTATGTTCAACATATAAAATATTCAATTAAATAATTAAAAATTTTAATTAATTTATTTTACACTCCATTTCATTTATACATTTATTTTTAAACATCTCTATTACCAATTTCACAAAATTAACTATAAGATTGTCAACTTACTCATTCGGACATCACTTGCACTATACTTTAAAATTTCTCATTTTAAACATTAATCACTTCTATCTCACTTATTAACCCATTTTAACACCAAAAATAACATTTTACACAATTTACATCATACATGTTTATATTTTTACTTTATACATATTAGATTATCATACCAAATTATTTTCAATTAAATTCCATTTATTCCAATTAACTTAATACACACTCTATTATCATTCTAATGTCATTTTATGCCATTACACTTAATCAATTATCAAAGTATACTATATTACCCAACCTATTCCATTCGGCTAAGGTGTGTTCATACCATTTCACTTTGTTTTCTTTCTTCTAATCACTTAATTAACTAAACTACATGTTATACATCACTAATACACTTGTTATATTCTTTAAACATCAAAGTATTTCAAGTATTCCTTAAGAATACCATTCGGCAAAACCTAGGGTTCCTACATCCATTTGTTTTCTTTCCATTTTAATCGTTCAAAATCCCATTCTTAAGCTTCCTAAACATGTCTATCAAATTTATTTCTATTAAACATGCATAAATCACATACATGTAATATGAACATAACATAAAATCATACATTTTTAATGGAAAAAGAAGGATATTGTATCCACTGACCTTATTTTCTTGTTCTCCACATCCTAAGCATGTTTTCCATGCCTTAACTTCATGAAATACAATCATCTCCGTTATCTTCCTTAAGTGACCGAATACAATTATCAAACAAATCACCATAAATTTGCTTCCTTTATGCAATATAATTACATAAACATAATGTACACATCCTAAAGTACCTATTTAAAGCTTTAAACTAATTTAAAAACATCAACTTTACATACCTCAATTTGACACATAAATTTTTTCACTTAATTTTTTCGACTTCTTCCAATTAAAATGAGCTCTAATCACCACCATCAGATTCTAGAGAGGCTAAAATTTACTTAGAAGGCTTGGATTTTTGGAGAGGTAGAGAGAAAATGGAAGAAAAATGGAGAAGAAAAGAAGAAATTCACTGAGGCCAAAGGAAGAGAGGAGCAGGGAGTTGGATGCTAGATTTCTCTATAGAAATATCGCTTTGTGTTGCCTTATATAGGCTAAGATTGAACCAAATCGGTCCAACCAAAGTTGTCCAACCGGTTTGAACCGAAATTTTAATTTTTCGGCCAAATTTTGTTGTTCTATGGCAGCTATAAGTTCCTTATCTTATTTTCACTCCTAATCACTTCCATCATTCTTAGAATATGAAAAATAGCCTGTTTACAAAATTTTAGCTCAATCGGAGTTTGTTCGGGGTCCTGTTCACTTAAATCGGTCTGATTCAACATTATTCGGTTATGTCGTAATTTGCTAATCTAATACTGTCAAAAATTCCTAAAAATTATTTTAAGTGTTTACATAACCTACAATACACAACTTAGAGCTCATTTAATATTTTTAAAAATTAAGTCAAAGTTTGATCAAATCCTGGTTCAATTGAACCGAACTAGAGGCAAACTTTAACTTAACTTTTAGAGGCACAAATGATCTCATTTTTCACTCCAAATTTTACCACTAGACTCCTGACAGTTCACAGATCAATTTTATCAAATAAAAATTCTCCAGTAATTGCTGTCAATTTTAACTATATAGCTACCTCGAGGTCACCCATCCCGAGATTCATATACCTCAAGCACACTTAACTTTTTAACATCACTCCATACCATAATCACATTTTAGACTCAATAAAATTCTCTAAATACTGCTAAGCTAGTATTTTGGTCATTACAATTCTCCGCTATTAATAAAAATTTCATCCTCGAAATTATCCTTATGTACCACAATCACAAATCACCACCACTATACTATGAGAACATTCAGTTTAGGAAATCCATTTAGTTTCCATCAGCCATCATACTTTACATTCTCTTACAATTCTATGAATCTATACTATCCTTATGTCTCCTCGATACCTTTACTCACTTCTATCATCAATACCTTTCATGGTATGTATACATATTACTTTGTCCTCATTACACTATCTCCGATCTTAGGACTACCTAAACTTTTGCTCTGATACAAATAAAAATTGTAACACCCTATACTCGTAAATGGTACGGATACCGAATGTCACAGCACTCCATTAACATACACTACAATGCACTTAACAAATCAGTAGGAATTTTTTTTTTATAACAATAACAATCATATATATATAATAACATAACACTTACACTAACACGTACATCTTTGCTCTCGTCCACTGCAATCGTATACATGCCATGCCAATCCTTCTATCTTTGCTGTCGAATACTTCCTTCGGTCGTCAGTACATCTTCGGCCACATCAAAATCTACCAAAACCTACGCGCAGTAATACTCTACGTGCTGATCATTACAAATGCCAATTGGTGGATATATATCCAAAATTTTCCATAACCAAATCTATATGCATGCACACAAAAGCTTATTTCCGTAATCGCATCTTTTGAACATTAATTATTTACTTTGGTCAATTATCACTCTTATATCCTTTGTTGTCTTTTATATCACTATACCTTAACATTTTCAATTTTATTATCGGTGTCACTATTAATTATATTAATACTCTTAACACTTATAACACTATGATCGGACTATTAATTAACAATTAATTACCTTAACGAACCTTGATATTACTTTATCTATATTTATAATCTTTAATTTCCTTCTCTTTGCTTATAACATATTTACAATCTATATTTAGGCACATCATTAGTCATCTAATCACTTATTAGAACAGTCGTTAATGTAACTCTTGGCAGTACCAATTTAATATTTTTACTTTCTTTGTGTCCTTAACGATTCCTTTACTTTTCCTTTAATTACACTAACTCTCTTGCATTTTACAGTTACACTAATATTTTTCACTTGTTCAAATCTTATATAATTTACTTAATTTCAATTAACCGTACTTCAAAATATATTCCTGAATTATTAATGCTAGAATACAAATTACTGACTTATCTAGACACTTATTAATCCTATCAGTACTTTTTTTACATTTCTCAATCAAAACTATTACTATCATTAATGACATTATTATCAATCTTATTATTCATACTAACAATTCCCTACACGTTCACAATGATATCAATTTTAAATTTTTACCTTGACAATTACACTTGCTATATTTTACTATTATTGTTACATTTATTATTCCCCACTATAATTATTTAAATTCTTTTGTTATATTTTATTTGGCAGACTATACAATTAGTCTCATTAGCCTTTTAATTCCACTCAATATCCATACACTATAGTTTAAATTCACTAAAGTCCTTCACATTCTTCATATTTACTAAATTCGCCTTCCATGTCAATTTATTATCATTATCACTATTATTCTTATTTGTTGAATTTATTGATTTCTATTTTCATTTCTTAACTTACAATAATATATCCAAAGTAATGTTATGATAATTTCATTTAATAGTCCATCTACTTATTAATATATGATTAGGTCCTTATATTAGCACTATTAGGATCAATGACCCTTAAATCCCTCATTTTTCACTTATTCATAATAAGGCCACTATTTCACATTTTTACCTTTCATTATTTCTTAATTACAATTACGCCACTATATAAACTTAATTAGATTACACACACATACTCAATTATATATATACTAAATCAATTAAAACCATTATTCACCTAATAATTATTTATACCATAATATTCCATTTTAATTGATTATTTATTCATTAATTATCAACTATGCATTTAATATTTATGTTAATGCATAATTCCACTTTAATCCCTTAATTAGCCTTACTATTGTAAATTTACAATTAGGACCCTAAACTTTTATCAAATTACTATTTTACCCTTAATTATCTTGTATTTACAAAAATGCCACTTATTAATTTTATTCTTACATCTATTTATCATTTGGTCTACAAATTACCATTTAGTCCTTACCATATTTTTTAAAAGCAAATTACACTTTAATCTTTATTTTTCCCTTAAATTTCGACTTTGCCCTTTATTTTCACTATAATCACAATTATGCCACTAATTATTCTTAATTTCACTTTTAATTTATGATTAAAATACAAATTTACTTTTTAGTCCTTCCAATAATATTTTCATATCAATTTTAATTTTAGTACCTAGCACGAAATCAAATTACATTATTAATCATTTAATTACTCTTTCTATTTAATAACTCTTATTATCTCAATTATACACTAAAATTACTATTTTACCCCTACACTTTTCATTCCTTTTAACTTAGTCCTCAAACCACTCTTTTAAATCATTTATCCAACTAGATACTTACATTAGTCAATAATTACACTTAAATCCTTTAATTAGCTATGAATTCGTAAAATTACATTTAGGCCCTCAACTTTAATAGAAATTATGCTTATATCCCTAAATTTTACCTTAATTACTAAAATACCCTTATTTACACTTTTCTTTCATTTTAAACATTACATAACCTACCAAATTATAGTTTAGTCCCTAATTTACCATTTTCACGTCAAATTACCATTTAGCCCTTATATCTTAATTTCTTTACACTATTATCATTTTATTTACACTTTTCACTCAATTATCACTTAGTTTCACTTTTGAGTGTAAAATTACCATTTTGCCTGTACACTTTCTATTTCTTTCAATTTAGTCCCATTTTCATTTATTTTCTCATTTATCACTATTTCAATCAATTTAAATAAACCATAATGTCTCAATCTTATGCATAATTACCATATTGACCCTAGTATACACCCGGTAGAAATCAACGAACCGGATATGCGGGACATGGATCCCACAGATCCACTACACTATAGAATGATCCCAAAGGGACCATTCGACACTGGCACTGCACTACACTAATTACTGTAAACATTGAACACTGGACTGAGATAGACCGTCATTGGCCTATCGATAGCGAGTCGTCCTGACTCAAACCGCAGTTTGGAAGCCCTATGGCTAGCCAATTATATCCTATACTAGATTTGACTACCAGACTATTACTAAGGGCAAATAATATCAGATTTTCAGTTATATCACTTAATATATCAACATATACCATTCGGTCATCAAATACACTTCACTTTAACATTTACATATCACTTATAATTCACTACCATTTCATATATTTATCATTTATATCTTCAATTATGCCATTGAGTTCATTTAATCATATAATAATAATTTTCATTTCACTTTTTTTTCATCAATTTCATTCTAATACACTTACTATTCAATTTTAACATCAATTATGTTATTTCTTTACTTTAATATATCATAGCCCATAACATTCACTTTAGACATAATGTATGTTCAACATATAAAATATTCAATTAAATAATTAAAAATTCTAAATAATTTATTTTACACTCTGTAGACACCGGGTCCCAAGTCGGTCCAAGATCAGGATTACCCGATGATGAAAATAAAGACTAATTCACGAGTAAAAAAATAGGAAACGATCATCTCTTTGTCAAGTTCTTTTATTTTCCTCAAAATCCTATTAAAGTGTTTATTCTTATTCTTATTTTTATTTTATTTTTATTTGTATTTTTATTTTTATCCATGTTTTTGTATTTCATTTTATTATATTTTCAAAAGAAAAAAAAAATCGCGAGCGTCGTGCGCAGCGCGTGAAAGGGCGACGCGCACCCTCCGCGCGCAGCTGCGCATCGCTAAAGTGCCCGCTGTTCGCAGCATGCTGTGCGCCCGCTCGCCTAGGATCGGCGAGAAAACCTCGTCGATCCTACCCAGTCCCTCGCCGACAACCCCGTTTTCCACCGATTTGTGATTTTTTTCATTTTTTAGGTTAAAAAATAATTTTTTCTTCTGATTTTTTCAGATTTTATCAAAATTTAATAAATATTGGTCAACATGGGTGGAAATTAAAAGTCAAAAAATAATTAAAAATAAATAAAAATGTTAATTGTCCATATTTGACTTTAGGGATTTGATTTTGAATTTTTGAGTGTTTTTTGTTGAAATTTGTGAGGGGGGATCTTGGAAAAATCTGTAGGGGAGCTGGAGAGGGCAGAGGAAGTGAGTTTTTACGTGAGTTATTTTTCATTTTGGTGGAGGAGAAGAGATTGGTTTTTTTGAGAGTAAGAAAACTCCCTCTAACAAAATACATTTTTCTAAGTCATTTAGAGAGAGATATTCTTGAGGGGAGATAGTGCATTTTGCTGGAAACACAAAGAATTGAATGTTCGTGGAGTTCATCTTTTCTTATTCTTAAAAATTAAAATCACTTTCTTCAATCTTTTTAATTCTCTTCTTTTTTAAATCTACAAGTTTTCTTCTTAAATTCTATTCTAGTTTTTTCTTATATCTAAAATTTTATTGAACTTGAAAACTTTGAGAAAGGAAAATTAATTCCTTAACCTGAGTTTTCTCATCAAACATCAAATACAAAAAAAAATCAAATCATTTTTGAGTATTAGTGTTCTTGAGTTTTTTTGAGATAAGAACTCAAGATTTTCTTGAACATTTTTGAGTTTACTCTTTAATCTTGACAAGTAGAATAGATTGAGACATCTTGCTTCCATATGACTTAATTCTGAAGGTAAAGATTCTTTGATCCATTTTTTTTTATCTCATTTCATTTTATTTATGTTAGTTTATTTTATTTTATTTGATTTTATTTTGCATTAATGCATGTATGTTTTTTTTGGGCTTGAGATTTATTATCTAGCATGAGTTTTCCATCTTTATTTTGTCCTTGGCATCAAAATGGATAAAATACATGATGTTTAGGGGATGAAAAATAGGATTTGCATGATGCTTTCTTTTAGTATTATTTCTTGTGATTTTTTGCATGCTTAAATACTAATCATTTTATGTTGCATGTTTGATTGTCTTATTCTTATTGCTTGTTTGATTGTCCTACTCTTGTTTATTCATCTAATTTTATTGGTTGATTATTATTATTATTATTATTATTATTATTATTATTATTATTATTATTATTATTATTATTATTATTATTATTATTATTATTATTATTATTATTATTATTGTTATATATGTTATTAGTATATTATTATTATTATTATTATTATTATTATTATTATTATTATTATTGTTATTATTATTATTTATTGTTATTATCATCATCTAGTATTCTTATTATTATCATTATTATTATTGTTATTGTTATTATTTTTATTGTTGTTGTGATTGGTATCATTATTGTCATTATTTTTATTATGGTCATTATATTTTGCATGGTGTTATTTCATGATTTACCTTTCGTCATTATTATTAATATTACCTTGCATGATTTTTTCTTCTATGTGTGATTTTAACATGTTAAATTAGTATGTCCAATTTAATCTATTTTATGTATTCTATTGGTGTGTTAATTTTACACTTGATTTCTTTTATTTTTATTATTAAATAATTTTGGAATTATTGCTAATTTTTTATTGTTGTTTTTTGGGGGAAAAATATCGTGCTTATTTATTTGAGCATTTATTATGACCGAACTCCCCGCGACACGTAGCAGTTTACATCACTTGGGTGAGACATTTCCTATCTCTATTTATGTGATTGTTTTTGCTAGTAAATAAAATAGTTTATTTTATACGCGTGCTAAAATAAAAAAAATCACAAAAATATTTTGTACAATTAAATTGGGATTCTTATTAATAAATTGGGACCAATGTCCTAGATTTCAGCCCGAAAGGCATTAATATTATGGACTAAAATGAAGAGTTGATTTATTAAAAATGGGATCACTCATCCCGATTTTCACTACAAATATCAAAATAACTCTTCGATCCCTTTTTAAGTAAGCATGAAAAAACCAATGTTCCTGAACCAAATAAATATCCCGATTTATGTATGTCCCCCCTTTTCGATTGATTTTGTGTGATTGTTTAAATTTACATTTATATTTTGTGGGCCCTTATAATTAATTATTTTTGGGGCAATTTTATTTCATTTGGAGATTGTATTTTGTCCCGATTTTCATTTAAATTCAACTTTTCTTTTTCATTTGGGGATTGTATTTATCGCAATTTTCGTTTTGTAAATGGCGTGGCTTTGTGTGTTTACCGCTTTATTTATTATTTTATTTATATTTTTCTTTTATTGCCTCCTCGATGCTTGAAGTGCGCTTTAAATAAATTGCATTAAACACCTGAGATGAGACGTGAAATTTTAAAATTTAAAAACTCATTTATAATTAACTAAAGACACGAATAAGTGTGAAGTTCCGAACAACTCTCTGGTTTAGACCAATAAGAGGTTAACATTTCCCGATTTCTTGTAAATTTGGTGGCGACTCCAAAATACCTCAAAAGTACCTAAAGGTGTTATGATGATGGATGGTCCTTTTCAATGTTCTATTGTGAAATGAGGTGCAGAAAATATCTCATAATACCTAAGATCCAAAAGACGCGAACAAATCCCTCAAATCCTAAAAGCCGGTTAAAATAAGGCCTTTGCTAGGTTCGGCGCGCGTTATAGTGGCGACTCCACTGGGGACTATTTGTGGCTTTACTCTGAAAATGTCTTGGTTAAAATGTATAATTCGGTTTTTAAAATTAAAAATTTCATCTCCCATCTAAAATTGCATTGCATCCATACTAGAGTCTTAGAATTATGCTAGTTTGGTCCCTTTCTTAACCTCGGTGCGTTCCCGAAGCACGACCCTATTTTCACTCAATTTAGGAAAGTGTTAAGGATAATCACCAGCCCAAGCCTCGTACCACCATGGTGTATTAAATAGAGACCCGATCGGTCGTTATCCTCATGATGAGCTAGACCCGTTGGCAGGGACCATGCTTGGATAGCCCTAAAGTATCACTACCTTTGAACAAAGCTCATGTAATGACAATAGATACTTCCACTAGGTGAAATGTACCATAATACCATGCTTGCTATTTGGGCTGTCATATATTGAACAAAATCAATCAAATTAACATGGTCTTCATCAAAGGCTTTTACGCCTTAGTGGGCCCATCTTAATTTAGTTGAATTGTTTAAATACATAATGGCCAAACACCCATACGTATGTACATCAGACAAGAGGTGTTATGCTGCCGATTTTCCACCGTGCACTATACGTGTCCAATGGGTTCTCTATTAACCCTTGGATAAAGCTCACCTAGGGAAGAGACTATATTACCACGTGTGTGGGAGAAATAAGGTTGGAAGGATCTATCTGCTTGCATGTGTCTGTCTATGCTGCACCAGCACGACCATGCATTGCACTTCAAATCATGCATCATCCTAACAGAGATGTGTTTTGCAGCCATCATAGATTCATCCAGGTGGTTTAGAGGTCCTAATGGTCGGTTAAGAAAGATTTCAATTTTGGGATTATTAGAGCTGGTTTCAGATCATGGGTCAGATTCCTTTTCAGAGGGCAGTGAGATATTGTCTTCAGAATCATCAGTTGAAATAAGTTTGTCTAATCTAGCAAGTAGTTTTGATGCAACTAAGGCAATGATTGCCGAAGAAGTAGAGAAACGAATGGAAGAGTTTGAGGCTAGGATGATGGCAATAATAGGCAACCTTGTCACTACTTTAGCCCCACTTACGGGGCAACAGGCTGCTGCTCCAGCCAGAGAATAAGATAAACAAGGGATTGCTAGAGAGGATCTCCCGATTACAGCTGATCCGCCTGCAGTTGAGCTAAGGGTACCAGCACCTGTCGAATGCAGGGAAGGCCCTAAGTCTGAAGTTGATGTGTGGGAGGAGCCAGAGGAGCTAGTGGTGGTAAAAGGGAAGTTGCCAAAGCTAGAGGATGCAATGTGGAGGAAGATGGAAGAAAGATTCGAAGCCATGTTAAAGATGTTGAGGGTAGGGGGAGGAATGAACCCTGAGGATAGGGAGCTAGACAGTAATGATTTGGTCCCTCAGAATTTCAAAATGCCTGACGTTCCTAAGTTCGACGACACCTCTGATCCCATTTCGCACATAAAGCAGTACTCACTAGTGATGAAGGGTACCACCTTGACAAAGAGGCAGAAGGTCGAGTACTTTTGTCTGAGCTTAACTGGTCCAGTAGTGGATTGGTATCATAGATTGGACCGAAGAACGAAAGAGGATTGGGATTTATTGACGAAAGAATTTGTCAGGCAGCATGACTGTAGTACAAGGATGGAGGTAACTCTGAAGGACCTAGAGCTGCTACAATAAAAGGCTAGAGAGTCTTTTCACGAATACCTCACCCGATGGAGGAACAGAGTCATGGAAATGAAATGCAAACCCGACACCCCAGACCAAATTCGACTGTTCATTCGGAATGCTAACCCTTATCTGAGAGAGGGACTAAAGATGAAGGGGTTAAGAGACTGGGAATCTTTAAAGGACATTGCGATAGAGGCTGAGGGAGAGTACCTTGCGAGGAAGGCAAGCGGTGAGGCCTATGCCAAGAGAGGTTATGCTAGCCAAGGGGTAAATAAGTCAGCGGGCTATAGCAGTGGTATTAGAAGTAGGAAGACGGTAGAAGTATCGGCAACAGGGGTAAGTCAGAGGTACTTCTCAAACTTGGGTTGACCTTTATCCTGGGTATTGAAGCGATTGATGAAAGCGAGAAAGTTGCAACCACTGCCACCTAGGCCAACCAGAACCCAAGGACAGCCGGGGCACAGAGACAATGAATATTGTGAATTCCACCAGCACACCGGGCATCTGACAGACAACTATGCAAACTTGGGTCGACCTTTATCCTGGGTATTGAAGCGATTGATGAAAGCGGGAAAGCTGCAACCACTGCCACCTAGGCCAACCAGAACCCAAGGACAGCCGGGGCATAGAGACAATGAATATTGTGAATTCCACCACCACACCGGGCATCTGACAGACAACTGTGCGAGGCTGAGGCACCATATTCAAGATTTGATTGACAGTAAATAGATTTTTGATCCTGAGAAGAGGGAAAAGGAAAAGACAGCCGGGTATAACGCTGTTCCTCCACCTATTTTTATGATAGGTTCAAGCCTGCCGAAAGGGTACGTGTTAAGAGACCTTTATGGTAATGATTATGTGGCTATTGTTCATCCCGAGCAGGGGGTTAGTTAAGAGAAGCCTCAGGTTAGCATGATAGAATGTTGGGACTCGACCAGTGAAGGCGAGGATGGAAAAGTTGATAAGCTAGAGGACGTATGGAATTCCGAGGATAAAGAGAAGGTACAAGAGGTACAAGCTATGACCCGAAGTGGTAGAGTGATTCAAGAGGTGGAGAGGCCTCAAGATCAAATGCCCGCACCCGCAAAAAGGGAACTCGAGCAGGATGGGATAACTAGACAACACCACAGATATCCATCTGGGATTTGTTAAGACAATCTCCATCACATAGGCAGAAGTTAGTGGAAGCCTTATGTGAGTCCACTGTTGCCACCACCGTCTCACCGTCCGAATCGCTGGGTCTAGTGAAAGGAAGCTCAGGAGAAAACTTGGTTTATTCTGATGCAGATTTACCGCCAGAGGGTCGAAAGCACAATCGCCCTTTATACATTAAGGCACAGATCAACGGCAAGCATACTACCTGTGTTATGGTGGATGACGGATCCTCTATAAACGTGTGCCCCTTGGTTGCGCTCCCCGCCTTTGGGATGAATGAGAGCCTGTTGAGTAAATCTGACCTAACCATTACTGCCTATGACAATTCAAGAAGACAAGCTGCTGGGACCTTCAAGGCACAAGTAAAAATTGGGCCAGTTGAGACAGAAACTGAATTTGTCGTCCTGCCCATCCCAGCTAACTTTGCAGTACTACTAGGGAGGCTTTGGTTTCACAAGCTAGGAGGGGTTCCGTCCACCCTCCACCAAATGATCAAAATCCCATATGAAGGCCAAGTCGTGATAGTTCAGGCAGCCAACAATAATCAGGTATCAGTCCTCGAGATTTCCAATCAACCCTTTAGTGGATTCCATGTGGCTATGGCGGACGAAGAGGACGGTCCAGAGGGGACCCCTCAGGTTGCCAACATGATGAAAAAGATGAACTTCCTCTCGGGGGCCGGTTTAGGCAAGAATTCCCAAGGGCCCCAAGCACCTGTCACTACGAGAGGGCAAAAGGATAGAAGACGTTTGGGGTATGTTGCTGAAACCATGAAAAATAAGCTTGTGAAGAAGCTTGTAGAGATCCCGCATATTTTAGAGAGTTTCATGCCAGCTACATCAGCATGTCCCTATTATCGGGAGGCTGAGCCACAGTGGGTTGGCGGCATAATCACTCCGGGTTTTGAGATTTTCAATGATGTTTTTGTCTGGTCCGATGGGGTGGTCAAATCAGTAGAAGATTTTTGGGATGAGGAAATTCTCAATCAAAGTTTTGTATGGGACCAAGAAGTTCCTGAAGAGGTCGTCACTGATAGCCTGCTAGCCACGCGGGTGAAAGGCAAAGAGAAAGTGGAAGCTAAAGAGGTAAAGCCATAATTAGAGAACTTGGAGATTGCGGGCAACCAAGGCATTGAGCCATCGACTTCTATGTCGGCATTAGCAGAAGATGACAATGATAGCTTTTCTAATGTACTTTTTATTTCTAAACTATTTGACAATCATGCTTGTAATTTTGAGTATTTCAATAAGATGAATGACTTTGCTTACTTGTGTGATGTTTCTCATGATTTCATTGAGCATGATCACGAACATAAATCATTCATATTTGACATTAACTCAGCTAATACCACCTCATTTAATCTCGGGACTTTGGAAATCCCAAAGGAAATCCTAATAGCATCTGATGTAACTCTTGAAGAGAGGGAAAATTTTGAGAGATTATTGAAAAAATATAAAAAAGTCTTTGCCTGGACCTATGAAGTCATGCCGGGAATTGATCAAGAATTTGCTGAACATTCTATTCCAACCTATCGAGAATGCAAGCAAGTCAAACAAAAGCTCAAAAGGCTCATACCGGAGTAGGCAGAAAAGGTAAAAGAAGAGGTGCACAAATAGATTGAAGTAAAGTTCCTAATAGAGGTTCAATACCCAACATGGTTGGCTAATGTTGTCCCTATGGCAAAAAAGGATGGAAAGGTTCAGGTATGTGTTGACTACCGGGACTTGAATAAAGCATGTCCGAAAGATGACTTTCCTTTACCCCATATTGATTTGCTAGTCGATAGTGCGGTAGCTTGAACGATGTACAGTTTTGTGGATGGATATGCGGGATACAACCAAATCCTTAATAAGATCACGGATCGAATTAAGACAGCCTTCATCACTGAGTGGGGTACATTTGCCTACCGGGTTATGCCCTTCGGATTAAAGAATGCAGGAGAAACATACCAAAGAATGGCCACCAAGATCCTGGATGACTTGATCCATAAAGAAGTGGAAGTGTATGTTGATGACATGATGATTAAGTCGGCCACTCGAAAGGGGCATTTTGAGGCCTTGGAAAAGTTCTTTCAGAGGATTGACAAGTACAACCTTTGCCTTAACCCTAAAAAATGCATCTTTGGGGTAACCTCGGGTAAACTGTTACGCCATGTGGTGAGTCAAAGGGGAATTGAAATAGACAGTGGCGAAGCCAGGATTTGCAATCAAGGGGGGCAAAAATGTATGTTATGCTTAAAAGAAAAAAATATTACATACATACCATAAATAACTTGTTAAATATAGAAAAATATTCATTAACATATTTAAAAAAAATTACAATTGCTGTCTTCGAGTTTTCATGCCCTGATAGCGATAAATAATAACTTCATTATCAATAGCATTAAATACATCTTTTTCAATATAAGTGATCAAACAATCAGTCATCCATTGATCTCCCATCTTGTTACGTAATCGATTCTTCACAAATTTCATAGCAGAAAATGCTCTTTCAACTGTTGCAGTCGCAACGGGTAGAATAAGTGATAAAGTGATGAGTTTATAAACCAAAGGATATAAAATATCCTTTTTTGTTTGCACCATTTGTTCAGCAAGATCACCAATTCCTGTAATATTTGAAAACTCACTACTAGACCTCATGTCAATGATATATGTTTCCAATTGATTTTCAAGAATTACGAGCTGGATAGTAGAAAAATCAACAGGATAAAATTGAGCAACACGAAGTAACTTGCATTTGTCATATGCAGAGAATGAATTTGCTGGACTTAAACATGCAAAACATAAAAGCAACTCCGTATTCACCTCATTAAACCTGTTATCAAGCTCTTGAAGTTGCATATCTATTGCAGCACAAAATAACTCGACCTTAAAATGATGGAAGTTTGTCACTTTATCAACATTACGTCGAGATCTCCCTCGAGCAACATGCATATCATCCATATTGAGGACTGGTATATTATGGCTATTACAAAATAAAGTCACCTCATCTAACAAAGAGTTCCATCCATCATCTCTCATTAATTGCAGGCGTTGCTTAGCTATCTTAACCAATGCCATAGCATTTACAATATCTTGATCTTTTCTTTGCAATGCTTGTGATAATTCATTAGTAATTCCTAAGATATGTTTCATCAAATGAAGACAAAATGCGATGTCAAAAGATAGCAAAGAATCCAACAAAGTGCAAGCTTCAACTTTTTGCTCAGACTTTCCATTCTCCATTACAAATTCAAGGACATCAATTATAGAAGAAAACATCCTAATTATGCTTATCAAAGTGTTAAAATGTGAACCCCATCGTGTCTCTCCAGCTCGTTTAAGAGTAGACTCTTGATTTTTTCCTTGACCACTTTCAAGTTCACCACTTTCAATTGCCTTTAAAACTTTGATAGCTTGAGACTCTAAAAGCATATCATGACGCTTGCAAGAGCCCCCAACAACATTCACAACAATTGATATTAAATTGAAGAGTAATGCAATAGATAAGTGATTTTTTGCAACAGCTACAAGTGCTAACTGAAGTTGATGTGCAAAACAATGAACATAAAAATCATTTTCATTCTCTTTCAAAATTAAAGCTTTGAGACCATTAAACTCACCTCGCATATTGCTTGCCCCATCGTAACCTTGACCACGTAATCTTGATATGCTTAGATTATGCTTGGCAAATATTGACTCAATTGCAGCCTTTAGTGATAAAGCACTAGTGTCTCCAACATGCACAATACTCAAAAGGCGTTCACATACTTTACCTTCCTTACTTACATAACGTACAACAATTGCCATTTGTTCTTTATTCGATACGTCACGAGCTTCATCTACTAATATTGAGAATAAAGCAGTCCCCAAATGTTGTATGATGGAATTAGTGGTTTCAATTGCACAAGCACTCACAATATCCTTTTGAATATCTGGAGATATCAATTTTAGATTTTTAGGACACTTGTCTATTGCAACTCTTTTGACATCTTCATTATAATCACAAAGAAGTTTTAAAGTTGCCTTGAAATTTCCTGGATTAGTTGAATCTATTGATTCATCATGAACGCGAAAGCTAAACCTTGTCTCAAAAGGAATCTTACACAATTAATTGAAGCAGTTAAACGAGTTCGGTAATCACTTTGAGCTTGGCTTGATTGCTTATCGACAATTGTTTGAAGATGTTGCTTTTGATTCATCAAAACTTGACAATTCTTTGAAGCTTGATTGTGTGCACTATTAGGACCTCCAATGTGTTCTTCTAGTTTTGATTTTTTCTTCCAGTTACTAAAACCTTCCAAGACAAATGCATCACAACTACCTCCATGCCCTTTACTATCTGATTTGAAAAGGTAGCAATTCAAGCAATATGCTGCTTCCTTTACCTTACTATACTCCAACCATGTACGGTGTTCATCAAACAAAGATGGATTAAATCTCCTTAACACTTTACCTTGTAAAGTTTGTTTAAAATTATTATCACGAGGCTGACAAGGTCCCTTTTAAATATATGCTCTTCGAACTTCATCTCTTATGTTTAGATGATAATCCATAATTGGCTTTCATAATGCAGGATCGACTGGAAGATTTGCTAAATCAACTTCAAAAGTACTTGAATTTTGAGTCTCTTTAGCATGATTTTCTTGATTTTGAATTAGTGGCAATGATTCATCCATATTTTTCCTCTTATAATACCTTTCCATGACTGAAAAAATAATAAAAAAGAATTAGTAATCTGACTTTACATCCTAATTGGGTATATATATATATATATATATATATATATATATATATATATATAAATGTGATGCATAAATGTTTTGGCTCAAAGAAGTAATCTGACTTTACATCCTAATTGGGTATAAATTGGTTGCAAGAAAATCCTAGTGTTATTCTGAATTTGCTTATAGAAAAGGTTGTTAGTACTTGATAGGGGTACAGTCCAAGTGATGTTAACCAAGTTCAGTGTTAGAATAGAATGACAAAATATATACAAATAATTAATGTAGAAAAGGACCCTTTTGATGCACAATAATCCATTTTCCGCCAATAAAGTTGGCATAACCTAATTTTGTTATTGTCCATTACTACAAAAACAAATGTGCAAAATCAAATTACATTTAACCTTTAATTTAACATGGGAAATATCAACTTCTTTCTTCTTTAGTGGTCCACTTACCCTAAAGCCCCTTCTATTATGAACATGGACATATTCTCTTTTCAGAATATAAAAGCAAATCTCATTACATCACTCTCTCAAGATTGGTGCTACCCCATTTTCAGCTTATGCATCATCTGCCCCATTCTATACTTCAATATATGAATACTGTTTGTTCAATATTTATTTTAAGGTGAACTTGATATTTTAATCATAAGAACTCTGATCTCATACAAACAATGGCAAATACAGAAATAATAACAGCAGCAACCATGGATGCACAACTCTCTACCTAATCTAAACAGCTCACCACAAGTAATTTGCCAGTTAACAAAATAATAGATTTTAACAAAATAATAGATTTCAATCAAAAATAACAGGTTTTAAGCAAAAACCTAAAATTGTAAAAACTAAATTACTAACTTTTAAGAGATATAAAATATATAAAAGCAAAAAAAAATTTATAAAATTAAATTACTAACCTTAAATTAAAGATAAATCTTTGCAATAGTGCTTAGTTTCTTCTCAAATTCATCAGATTTTTTTTAAATACTTCAAGAGATAAAGAAGAGAATTTTGTATTTTTTTGTTTGAATAGAAGTGGGAATACAGAAGGTTGTTTGATTGAAAACTTAAGAAATAAGTTAAGGAGAGATGGGTAAAAGTAAAATTTTAAGGGGGGCAAAATGGTGATTTTAATATAAATGTATATAAATATATATACATTATTAATTTTTTCTCAAAAATTAAGGGGGACAATTGCCCCCCTTCTCTTTAATATGGCTACGCCACTGGAAATAGACCAAGATAAGGTTAAAGCAATCAGGGAGATGCCAACGCCTCGGAAGGAAAAAGAAATCAGGAGTTTTTTGGGCAAATTGCAATATATTAGCAGGTTCATTTCCAAGCTTGCTTCAGTATGCGAACCGATTTTTAAACTCCTTAGGAAGAATTAGCCAGTTAGGTGGAATGATGACTGCCAAAAAGCTTTCGATATTATCAAGGAATACCTTCTGCACCCCCCAGTTCTGTGGCCGCCGTAGCCAGCCAGGCTATTAATCCTTTATCTAGTAACAGAAGAGAATTCCGCAGGCGCTATGATGGCCCAAGAAGATGAATTCGGGGTTAAATTTGCGGTTTACTACCTTAGTAAGAAATTCCTTCCTTATAAAGCCAAGTATGTCGAGGTGGAAAAGATTTGTTTAGCAGTAATCTGGGCTTCAAAGAAACTAAGACATTATTTCCATTCTTATAAGGTGTAGGCGGTCGCAAAACAAAACCCTCTCCGATACCTTGAGGAGGCACCCTCTTTGCTAGGAAAAATGGGAAGATGGCTGTTATTGCTACAAGAGTTTGATGTGGAGTACATCACCAGAAAGACCATTAAGGGTCGGGCAGTTGTAGAGTTCTTAGCTAACCATCCGATCGAAGGAGATCAATTGGAATATGAATTTCCTGATGAGGATGTATGGCCCATCACAATGTAGAAGTGGCAGATGTACTTCGATGGAGCAGTGAATAGCAAGGGAGCTGGAGTAGGAGTAATTTTGGTGACCCTAGAGGGTGAAAAACTCCCCTTAGCTAAGAAGTTAAGATATGGAGCCACCAATAACGAAGCTAAGTATAAAGCCTGCATCTTCGGGTTGGAAGCACTCTCAGCTGTGGGGGGCAAAACTAGCTGATGTTTTTTGAGACTCATCTTTGGTGATCCACCAGGTCAGAGGTGAATGGTCCATTAAGGAGGAACGGTTGCTACCCTATGTGGAGTGTTTGACAGGATTAAGTAGCCAATTTGAAGTCTGCACTTTTAGCCATATGCCTCGAGATGAGAACCAATTAGCAGATGCCCTAGCCACCCTTGTATCTATATGGGATAACCCAGAGGGGGTAGTTATGAAGCCTGTGCTGGTCTTTAGTTTGGATAAGCCATGCTTTGAAGCTGAGCAGGTGATGGATGTTGAGGTCGACGATGGAAAACCTTGGTATTATGATATCCAGAATTACTTAGAGAGGTCAGTTTTCCCAGAAGAAGCCACTGAGAAGGATCAAAGAATGATTAGAAAGCTATCCTCTCAATTCATCAGTGTGGATGGGACATTGTATAAGAGGCAAGTGGATGGTATTCAATTAAGATGTTTGGCAGAGAAGGAAGATGAAAAAGTTATGGAAGAGGTTCATTTTAGGGTTTGTGGAGCCCACATGAATGGTTTAGCATTAGCAAAGAAGATCATGCGCCAAGGATTTTATTGGCTTACAATAGACGCTGATTGCTCAAAGTATGTAAAGCAATGCAAGTTATGCCAGCAATATGCGGACATGAGGCACGTACCGATTTCAGAACTACACAATTTGACGTCTCCATGGCCATTTGCAGCTTGGGGAATAGATATAATTGGGGAGATATATCCTCCAGCATCTAATGGACACCGGTTTATTGTGGTCACTATTGATTTTTTCTCTAAGTGGGTCGAAGCTGAATCTTTCAGAAAGGTGGACGCTAGGGACATGGCCAAGTTCATCGACTGAAATTTGATATGCAGATATGGCCTCCCACACCACGTCGTGTTGGATAACGGGGTACAATTCTTAACGAAAACTAAGCAGATGCTCCAAAAGTATGGAATCCAACATCACAAGTCCTCTCCCTACAGACCATAGGCAAATGGAGCAGTTGAGGCGGCGAATAAGAATGTCAAAAGAATATTGGCCAAGATGGTACAGACTTATAAAGATTGGGCAGCAAAGTTACCTTTTGCACTCTGGGGCTACAGAACCAGTATCAGGACTTCGATAGGAGCTACCCCCTTTTCCTTGGTTTATGGGACAAAGGCAGTTTTACTAGTAGAAATTGAGCTGAAATCGTTGAGAGTAATATCAGAGGCCCAGCTGCCAGAAGCAGAATGGACGCAGCAGTGGTTGCTACAACTGAACTTGCTGGACGAGGATAGGATGCTGGTCTATTATCACAATCAGGTCTACCAGAAGAGATTAGCCCAGTCTTTTGGGAAGAAAGTCAGAAGGCACCCCCTAAGAGAAGGAGATTTAGTCTTTAAGAAAATGAGGCCAGGGGTCCCGAACTTCCGAGGTAAATTCAGACCGACTTGGTAAGGAACTTTTGTTCTGAAGAAGATATTATCCAAAGGGGCTGCAATCTTGACAGACAGTGATGGAAACGAGTTCAAGAAACCAGTCAATGTCGATAGATTAAAGAGGTTTCATGGCTAAAGAATAAAATAAAAAGAAGAGAATAAATGCCCAGCGGGTCAAAAATCGAAAAAAGGCGGCCTTGCCAAAATTGGGTGCCCTGTTAGGGTGAAAACCGAAAAAGGCATCCTGGGCAAAAATTAAAGGCTGAGGGAAAATGGTCAATCATGAAAACCCGAGAGGGCTTATTGATAACAGGAGTTTTGATCCCTTTAGGATCCATCTCGAGATTAGATGCGATTTTGTATTTTGAGACTAATGTTAAATAATGATCATGTATAATGAAATCGCATGAAAACATTTACATGTATGCTCATTTTGAGTAATTAATGCCATTATGAAGAAATAATACATTATTTTTTGATACATGCGATTGTCCACTATTGTTTTGCTGGCGAAGGATTTAGCTTAAAAAATAAAAATAAAAAAAAAGGCAGTTAGGAATAAAAACCGTAAATGGCTCTCTAAGCAAAAGTTAGGTCGAAGGGCAGGGTGAAAACCTGGATACAGGCAGTCTGTCTAATAAAAATAAATAAAGAAAAAGCCGCTAGGATAGGTTGGGTCCATCCTAGGCAAAAATAAGGCATAGGGTCATGTGAAAATCCCCGATGGGACGCATTCCCTGCAAAGAAAAGCTAGTGTGAAAACCCACAAGGGGCGCACTACCTTCAAAATAATGACTTCTGATGCATGGAGGGATAAGATAGCATAAACTCTGATGATTCCACCTAGGACAGTACAAAGCCTAATTCAAGCCATGAGTCAAAATTCAGACCATACACTCATTAACCAGGGGGCAAAAATGCGCACTTGATTATTCACCCTGAGAAGATTATAAGTCAGAATCCCTAAACTAAGTAGCATCCCAATTAAGATCCTCAAGAACAAAACTGTGCTTCAATACCCAGACCACCTGGATGGATTCATTGCTTGCATTTTGCATAAGCATGCACACATTCACACGCATAATTTGCCTTTGGGCATTGGCTTTAATTTTGCAGGAGACATTAGACAGTGAAGCTTATCTAGAAGCACACCTCAGCAAATTCAGGGAGTATGCAAAAGGATTGTATACAAATAAATAATTATGTAAATCTTTTCTTTTTTTTTTCAGGATGCCTCCACGACGTGCTCCATCTAGAGAACCAGCAAGTGCTCCACCTCCAGCATGGATGGATGCTACACAAAGACGAAAGTTTAAAGCACTAGGTGGTTCACGGTTTCTGTCCAGTAAATTTCTATCCCAAACATTTTTGGAGCAGATGGGCATGTGGGAAGAAGTCAGCATGTTGTTAGCAGCTATAGGTTGGACGGACTTCCTTACACCAGCTTTTCTCACCTACTCAGAGGTTACTAGGGAGTTTCTGGCTACGCTTAAGTACGGGAGGCTTTCAAGATCAAATACAAACTCTGAAGCTATATCCTTTCGGGTCCAAAATATAGAGCATACGATGAGTCGCCAGGATTTTGCATAGATCATGGGTCTTCCGATGGGAAATCAGGAACAGGTACCAGGTGGAGTAATTTTTGCACACCAATGGGAAATGATCACGACACCAGGGGCCCATTATGACTGCAACACAGCGAGGAGCACTTTATTGGCCTCACAGGTATATAGGTATGTTCAGAGGGCTTTAGCCAGCAACTACTTGGGTAGAACTAGTAGTCCTAGCGCCATTAGCACAGCAGAGATTTGGAGTCTATGGGCTATGGCAATAGGGACCCCACTCAATATTAGTCACGAGATCATAGCCGACATGGTTAGACAGAGTTGGAGAGCTACAACGCAGATATGTATAGGCAGGGTAGTCACTAGGTTGCTACAGCATTTAGGACACTACCCCGACACATTTGGCCAGCCTGTGGACAGAGACATTTATGTCAATTAGGCCCTTGCCAAATATATGGGTATGGTTGAGTAGTTGCCTGGACAGGCAGGAGAGTATAGACTTCTTACTATGGCAAAAACTTGACAGATGTACCGTTTGCCTCCACTCGCGGCTGCCACACCGTTCGAAGATCAGTTTTAGGGTGAGGGAGATCTTCCACAACCTCAGACAGATGAGGAGTACTATCGCCCGCAACCAGTGGAAGAAGAGCCTCCACAACCTCAGATAGGTGAGGAGTATTATCATCCGCAACCAGTGGAGGAAGAGCTTCCACAACCTCAGACAGATGAGGAGTGCTATCATCCACAACCAGTGGAAGGAGAACTTTCACACCCTCAGACAGACAAGGAATATTATCGTCCACATCCAGAAGAAGAAAGGCCTCACTCGCCGCCAGACTATACGGATATGGACATCATTTTGGATGACTTTGACATTGACCTGAGTGATCTTTTTCATGCTTCATTATCGCAGCCAGTTCCTCTAGAAGGTCAGATACACCCTCCTCCTTAGATGTATGCTTCGGAGGTGGGTCCCCAGATATATAGGAGGTATCACCCTTATAATCGTCCAGATTATCCGGGGGCATTTACTTCAGCAGCTCCTCCACCACCACCTAGGCCCGGGATAGAGCAAAGCCAGATAGGTATGGAGGTCCTCATCCAAACTATACAGAGGGAGATTATAGCAACATTGGAGGTCAGGTCCCAGCGCTTTGATGAAAGGCTGATGGCTGTGGAACAACGAATGGGTGAGAGACTGATGGCTATGGAGCAGCACATGGGTGAGAAGCTTATGGCTGTAGAGCAGCGAATGAATGAGAGATTGATAACTGTAGAGCAGTGTATGGATCAGCGCATGAATGAAATACTACAAACCATAGACAAGAGATTGCAATGCATAGGGCGGTGCATGAAGGAGACACGACAGCACCAAGACAGACCCAGGGAGCCCACAAGAGCCTCCTACACACCTATGAGCCACGAAGGATCAAGCGATGCATGCCAACCATGATCTTTTGATCGATGTTCAGGGAGATTTATGATTTTTGATGTAATTTGTGTACGAAAATAATATCTATATGGATGACCTTTGTTGTGCTTTACATGTTTGGATACCCTTTAAATAAAAAAATAATAATTTTGAGCTATGGATAATGAAATGACAAAGACTAGAATCGTATGATAAGCTACAAATTGGTAAAATCACGACAATTGAACCTGCATAAAAATTAAATAATTGAAATGATCACAACGATACATTGATCTGACCGGAGTTTATTTTATTCAGGAGAGCAACCCTCGCGTTTTGTAAGTCTGGAGCAGACTCGGCGCATCGTCATCCGCACTTTGTAAGTCTGGAGTAGACTCGGTGCAACAGTTCTGCACTTTGAATCTTGGTAGCGATTCAGTGCAATCACTTTGTAGTTTAGTTAACAGCTCAGTGATATCTCAGAACTTTCGCACTTTGAATCTTGGTAGAGATTCGGTGCAAGCACTCTGAATCTTGGTAGCGATTCAGTGCAACCTCAGAACTTTCGCACTTTGAATCTTGGTAGCGATTCGGTGCAAGCACTTTGAATCTTGGTAGCGATTCAGTGCAACCTCAGAACTTTCGCACTTTGAGTCTTGGTAGCGATTCGGTGTAAGCACTTTGAATCTTGGTAGCAATTCAGTGCAACCTCAGAGCTTTCGCACTTTGAATCTTGGTAGCGATTCGGTGCAAGCACTTTGAATCTTGGTAGCGATTCAGTGCAACCTCAGAGCTTTCGCACTTTGAATCTTGGTAGCGATTCGGTGCAAGCACTTTGAATCTTGGTAGCGATTCAGTGCAATCTCAGAACTTTCGCACTTTGAATCTTGGTAGCGATTCAGTGCAACCTCAAACACTTTCGCACTTTGTAATCTTGGTAGCGATTCGGTGCAACCACACTGTAGCCTAGATGGCAGCTCAATTATGCCCAAAGACATCCGCACTTTGTAGTCTTATTAGAGACTCGGTGCTGCTCGAGAGAGCATTCTTTGCATTTCATAAGTTCGGAGCGGACTTGGCGCATCACCATTTAAGGATAGAACCCGCATCTCGCAAGTTCAAAGTAAGTTTGCAGTTCGAGAGATTCTCATAACAATAGGAAGGATGTCGCCTCAGGTATGCGCTTCTTTCCTGTTTCCTGAATTTTGGCTCAACTAGGCACCTATATGCTAGTTTCCCAAAAATTGGGAGCAACTGTAGACACCGGGTCCCGAGTCGGTCCAAGATCAGGATTACCCGATGATGAAAATAAAGACTAATTCACGAGTAAGAAAATAGGAATCGATCATCTCTTTGTCAAGTTCTTTTATTTTCCTCAAAATCCTTTTAAAGTGTTTATTCTTATTTTTTTTTATTTTTATTTGTATTTTTATTTTTATCCATGTTTTTGTATTCATTTTATTATATTTTCTAAAATAAAAAAAAAATAAAAATCGTGAGCGTCGTGCGCGGCAGCTCGCCTGCGGCAGCGGGCAGGCGCTGGGCGCAGCGCCTGCTGCACGCGAAAAGGGTGACGCACACCCTCCGCGTGAAGCTACGCGTCGCTAAAGCGCCCGCCGCGCGCAGCGCGCCCGCTCGCCCAGGATCGGCGAGAAACCTCACCGATCCTGCCCAGTCCCTCGCCGACAGCCCCGTTTTCCGCCGATTTGTGATTTTTTTCATTTTTAGGTTAAAAAATGATTTTTTCAGATTTTATCAAAATTTAATAAATATTTGTCAAATTGGGTGGAAATTAAAAGATAAAAAATAATTAAAAATAAATAAAACTGTTAATTGTCCATATTTGACTTTGGGATTTGATATTGAATTTTTGAGTGTTTTTTGTTGAAATTTGTGAGGGGGGATCTTGGAAAAATCTGTAGGGGAGCTGGAGAGGGCAGAGGAAGTGAGTTTTTACGTGAGTTATTTTTCATTTTGGTGGAGGAGAAGAGATTGGTTTTTTTGAGAGTAAGAAAAACTCCCTCTAACAAAATATATTTTTCTAAGTCATTTAGAGAGAGTATTCTTGCATTTTGCTGGAAAAACAAAGAATTGAATGTTCGTGGAGTTCATCTTTTCTTATTCTTAAAAATTAAAATCACTTTCTTCAATCTTTTTAATTCTCATCTTTTTTAAATCTACAAGTTTTCTTCTTAAATTCTATTCTAGTTTTTTCTTATATCTAAAATTTTATAGAACTTGAAAACTTTGAGAAAGGAAAATTAATTCCTTAACTTGAGTTTTCTCATCAAACATCAAATACAAAAAAAATCAAATCATTTTTGAGTATTAGTGTTCTTGAGTTTTTTTGAGATAAGAACTCAAGATTTTCTTGAACATTTTTGAGTTTACTCTTGAATCTTGACAAGTATAATAGATTGAGACATCTTGCTTCCATATGACTCAATTCTGAGGGTAAAGATTCTTGGATCCATTTTTTTTATCTCATTTCATTTTATTTATGTTAGATTATTTTATTTTGCATTAATGCATGTATGTTTTTTTTTGGGTTGAGATTTATTTTCTAGCATGAGTTTTCCATCTTTATTTTGTCCTTGTCATGAAAATGGATAAAATACATGATGTTTAGGGGATGAAAAATAGGATTTGCATGATGTTTTATTTTAGTATTATTTCTTGTGATTTTTTGCATGCTTAAATACTAATCATTTTATGTTGCATGCTTGATTGTCTTATTCTTATTGCATGTTTGATTGTCTTACTCTTGTTTATTCATCTAATTTTATTGGTTGATTATTATTATTATTATTATTATTATTATTATTATTATTATTATTATTATTATTATTTATTGTTATTATCATCATCTATTATTCTTATTATTATCATTATTTTTATTGTTATTGTTATTATTTTTATTGTTGTTGCGATTGGTATCATTATTGTCATTATTTTTATTATGGTCATTATATTTTGCATGGTGTTATTTCAAGATTTAGCTTTTGTCATTATTATTAATATTACCTTGCATGATTTTTTCTTCTATGTGTGATTTTAACATGTTAATTAGTATGTCCAATTTAATCTATTTTATGTATTCTATTGGTGTGTTAATTTTACACTTGATTTCTTTTATTTTTATTATTAAATAATTTTGGAATTATTGCTAATTTTTTATTGTTGTTTTTTGGGGGTAAAATATCGTGCTTATTTATTTGAGCATTTATCATGACCGAACTCCTCGCGACACGTAGGAGTTTACATCACTTGGGTGAGACATTTCCTATCTCTATTTATGTGATTGTTTTTGCTACTAAATAAAATAGTTTATTTTATACGCGTGCTAAAATGAAAAAAATCACAAAAATATTTTGCACAATTAAATTGGGATTCTTATTAATAAATTGGGACCAATGTCCTATATTTTAGCCCGAAAGGCATAAATATTACGGACTAAAATGAAGAGTTGATTTATTAAAAATGGGATCACTCATCCCGATTTTCACTACAAATATCAAAATAACTCTTCGATCCCTTTTTAAGTGAGCATGAAGGAACCAATGTTTCTGAACCAAATAAATATCCCGATTTATGTATGTCCCCCCTTTTCGATTGATTTTGTGTGATTGTTTAAATTTACGTTTATATTTTTTAGGACCTTGTAATTAATTATTTTTGGGGCAATTTTATTTCATTTTGGGATTGTATTCTGTCCCGATTTTTATTTAAATTCAGCTTTTATTTTTCATTTGGAGATTGTATTTGTCCCAATTTTCATTTTGTAAATGGCATGGCTTTGTGTGTTTACCGCTTTATTTATTGTTTTATTTATATTTTTCTTTTATTGCCTCCTCGATGCTTGAAGTGCGCTTTAAATAAATTGCATTAAACGCATGAGATGAGAAGTGAAATTTTAAAATTTAAAAACCAATTTATAATTAACTAAAGACATGAATAAGTGTGAAGTTCCGAACTGCTCTCTGGTTTAGACCAATATGAGGTTAACATTTCTCGATTTCTTGTAAATTGGGTGGCGACTCCAAAATATCTCAAAAGTGCCGAAAGGTGTTATGACGATGGATGGTCCTTTTTAATGTTCTATTGTGAAAGAAGGTGCCGAAAATATCTCATAATACCTAAGATTTAAAAGACGCGAACCAATCACTCGAATCCTAAAAGCGGGTTCAAAGAGGGCCTTTGCTAGGTTCGGCGCGCGTCACACACTCCATTTCATTTATACATTTATTTTTAAACATTTCTATTACCAATTTCACAAAATTAACTATAAGATTGTCAACTTACTCATTTGGCCATCACTTGCACTATACTTTAAAATTTCTCATTTTAAACATTATTCACTTCTATCTCACTTATTAACCCATTTTAACACTAAACATAACATTTTAGACAATTCACATCATACATGTCAATATTTTTACTTTATACATATTGGATTATCATACGAAATTATTTTTCCATTTATTCGAATTAACTTAATACACACGTTATTATCATTCTTTTGTCATTTTATGCCAATACACTTAATCAATTATCAAAGTATACTAAATTACCCTAACCTATTCCATTCGGCCAAGGTGTGTATATACTATTTCACTTAGTTTTCTTTCTTCTAGTCACTTAATTAATGAAATTACATGTTATACATCACTAATACACTTGTTACATCCTTTAAACATCAAAGTATTTCAAGTATTCCTTAAGAATACTATTCGGCAAAACCTAAGGTTCTTACATCCATTTGTTTTCTTTCCATTTTAATAATTCAAAATCCCATTCTTAGCCCTCTTAAACATTTCTATCAAATTTATTTCAATTAAACATGCATAAATCACATACATGTAATATGAAAATAACGTAAAATCATACTTTTTCAATGGAAAAAGAAGGATATTGTACCCACTAACTTTATTTTCTTTTTCTCCACCTCTTAAGCATGCTTTCCATGCCTTGACTCCTTGAAACACCATCATCTCCTTTATTTTCCATAAGTGGCCGAATACAATTATGAAAGAAATCACCATAAATTTGCTTCCTTTATGCAATATAATTACATAAACATACTCTACATATCCTAAAATATCTATTTGAACCTTTAAACCAATTTAAAAACATCAACTTTACGTACCTCAATTTGACACATAAAATTTTGCACTTATTTTTTTCAACTTCTTCAACATAAAATGCACTCTAATTACCACCATCAGATTCTAGAGAGGTTGATCTTTACTTAGGAGGCTTGGATTTCGGGAGCTATGGAGAGAAAATGGAAGAAAAATGGAGAAGAAAGGAATAAATTCACTTAAGCCAAAGGAAGAGAGGAGAAGGGCGGTGGAGGCTAGATTTCTCTAGAGAAATATGGCTTTGTGTGGCCTTATATAGGCTGAAATTGAACCTCACCGGTCCAACCAAAGTTGCCAAATCGGTTTGAACGAAAATTTCGATTTTTTGGCCAAATTCTGTTGTTCTAAGGCAGCTATAAGTTCATTAACTTATTTTCACTCCCAACCACTTCCATCATTCTTAGAATATGAAAAATAACCTCCTTAAAAAAGTTTAGTTCAATCAGAGTTCGTTTGGGGTCCGGTTCAATTAAACCACTTCGATTCAACATTGTTCGGTTTTGCCGTAATTTGCTAATCTAATATTGTCAAAAATTCCTAAAAATAATTTTAAACCTTTACACAACCCACAATACACAACTTAGAGCTCATTTACTATTTTTAAAAATTGAGTGAAAGTTTGGTCAAACCCTAGTTCAATTGAACCGAACTAGAGGCAAACTTCAGCTTAACTTTCGGAAGCCCAAATGACCTCATTTTCACTCAAAATTTTACCACTAGACTCTTGACAATTCACATATCAATATTATCAAATAAATATTTTCCAGTAACTTCTGTCAATTTTAGCTATATAACTACCGAGAGGTCACTAATCTCGAGATTGCTATACCTCAAGCACACTTAACTTTTTAACTCTACTGCAGTTAAAGTTACTCAAGCCATCACTCTATACCGAAATCACATTTTAGAATCAATAAAATTCATTGAATACTGCTAAGCTAGTATTTTGGTCTTTATCCAACCAATGGTCCAACCTATAAAGCCCAAATACAATTTTAAGCCTATTTGGCCATTTTTTTATGGTTTTCTCATTTTCCAACTCCAAATCATTTCTAATTCAATTCCATAATTCATATCATATAAAAACTAGGTTGTACATAAAATTTCAGCCCAATCATTCCATTTTTTATCCGGTTCAATAATTATCATTGTTACTGAAAAATTTCCTTTTCACTACCAAAAATTCTACACATCATTTAGAGGTTATCTGGAAATTTTCATCAATTTTGGATATCATTTGCTATTTTTAACGCCTCGGTCGAACCGAGTACCATTCAAACCAAAATTATATCTTCTTCCTTACTTTCTAAGCTTTATTCCGCATAAAAGTGACTCCATAATTATTAATACATAATCATTAGACTCCAATAATATTTTGGGCTCAATCGAAAATTATTTTTCGGTCCGATAATTATTTACCAGTCCGATAATCCAATTTTTCAGTGTCACCAAAAATTAATTTTTCATTACCATATGATTCTACTCATCACTAAGAGTATGTCCATATTCTCATATCATTTTTCTAAGGTCTATAGCATCCCCTACGGTTCGGTCAAACTTCTAGTCAAACCTAGTAACTATTAGGACAGTAACCACTACTTTTTCTTATTTTCAACTTTTGAGACCCTATTTGATCTCGATTTAATTCCAAATTTTAATCTCCGACTCGTTGTGACTTATACTTTACACTAGTGAAATAAAATATTTTTCACTTCCTGGAGTACTATTCACCCTGGAAGCACTATTCACTATCGGGAAACACTATTATCGGCTAACTCGGTATTAGGGCCATTACAATTCTCCCATACTAAAAGAAATTTCGTCCTTGAAACTTACCAAAGTCACATAATCAAAGATGCTATTCACCCAAATCAGCATCAATTGTCATTGTCACAGTGTGCTATCTTGTATCATTATACATTTTAAATCATTCCTAACGGTATCACTACATATAATAAATCTTTTCTCCATAAACAAAAATTTCAACCTTTACATTACAGATCATTTGCATTCTAGCACACTCATGACCCTAATTTCATTCTCAATCCATTCTTACAATGACATGAAATTCACCAATAGGACAGTTTCTATACACTTTACTCATCAATATACTATGACTTCTAGGATTTCTTACTAAAATGTCCTGGTCTAACTGTACACTATTCAAATCATTTTCCTCAATTGGCAGGTATATGAAGTTAACTCAATCATTTACCCCATTCGACCTTAGAATCGCCTAAACTTTCTATGATACCACTAACTGTGATGCCCCATGCCCGCAATTGGAACGGACATAGGATGTCACTGCATTACTTTTCTAATCGATGCTTATTACAAATGCGGTAATTTTTTTTTTCTCTTTTATAATCACTTATCTTTTTAACGCATATGTCACTAACATTTTCATTCAGTCCAGTTCAAATATCACATTTTATCGTATCACATCATTCAATCATAATCTATAACATTTAACATGTCCATATTACATAATACATGCCACTAACAAATTGCTTAGCCTAATGCACATATAAATTCATGTCTTATTTACTATTTATTTAATAAAATTTTGGCAGCATAACGGCTACCACTTAACTATCCCAAAACCTGCAATTCAACAATAACACAGCCCAACTCAGGGGCACAACAATCATAACCTAATATCCATTCAAAAGTCAATCCATATGAACTAATCCAATCCAATAACATCTATCTTTACATATAACTATTTCACTAACATAACATAGTCGTATACATTCTAACAATGATAAACATATTACTCTTAACTTCAATCCTGAGGTCCAGTCTGGTCATGCAGCTGATAGTCTGTCTGCTCCGCAGACGCTCTGCTCGGTACCTACACGCAGTCAAATAAACTACGTGCTGAGCATTAAATATTGTCAATGGTGATTACAAATCTGATGATTTCCATTTCTAACTTATACACATACACATGCATAAAACACGCTCCTCTTAATCAATTCTGTAGTTACATTTAAATTACTCACTTATTGTCATATTACTGTACAATCCTTCATTTAACCTTATTATGGGCTATTTACAATTTAACCCCTAACTTATCCAAAGCTTATCATGTTACCCTTCCATTTCGCTAACTTATCATTTTACCCTACAGTTTCCATTTATTTACATATTTGCCATCAAGTAAATTTTCTCACCTTGATTTGCTTACTTAGTGTACAATTTACCATTCAATCTTCAAACTTTCGTTTTAATTCTTATTAGCTTATCACTTCACTCCTTTAACCTCATATTACTATTCTCACAATAATACAAATTTTTGCACACTTCTCTACATTTGACATGTAAATTTACGTTTTAGTCCCTGACTTATTACTTTCATAATCATTTTACATATTATTTCATATTATAACTCTATATTGCAATTAAATTCATTAATCATTCATTTTATCATTTTTAATCATTGCACTTATAATTTCATGTACAAATTACCGTTTAGTCCTTACTCTATGAATTTCAGGACAAATTACATTTATGCCATTCTTTTGACATTATTTACGGAAACGCCACTAGTTCACTTATTTTTCACGTTTAATTCACTCTTTGGCTCATAAATTACATATTAGTCCTTACATTGTCATTTTCATGTCAGATTAAATTTTGGTCCTTAGACTTTATATTCTTTACGTATGTGTCATTTTAATTTCACTTTTCATTTACATGTCACTTATTAGTGTACTTTTACACTTAATTATGATTTTGCCCCTACTTTTGCAAAATTGCAATTTGATACTTCATTTATATTTACTTATAATTTTGTCATTTACTCATTATATTTTCACGTTTATTCACTTTTTAGCTTATAATTTGCCAATTACTCTCACAACTAATTGTCTTTACGGTAAATTACGTTTTGGTCTTTAAACCTTTATTTTCTTTCATATGAGTCCTTTTTTATTTAAATTTTCATGTTCACTATACTTATTACATTTCCAGGTCATTTTGGCTATTATGACCCATTTGGCTTATACTTTTGGTTAATTTACCATTTTGACCACAAATTCTTACTTTCTTTCGTTTAGGTCCTTTTTTCATATATCTTCTTATTTTCATGTTACTTTTCACATTTTCATGTCATTCTTCTTTTCACAGCATCGTATCATTTTACAATTCTATCCTTTTTCACGTAGGCTTTTTATACATTATGCCTTTACATAGTACACTTTTACATATTCGGCTTTTATACTTTATATCTTTTACATTTTACATTATATCGTTTTACTTTATATCATATTACTTTTGCATTTTTCAAATCATTTTACAATCATGCCCCTAGTACAATCCCAGCAGAAAATCTGCAAACCAGATATACGAGACGTGGGCCTAAAGTCCCACTACACTGCACTAGAGAATGATCCCAAAGGACCACCCCAACATTTACACTGAAGTATGACATATGACATGTAACATTTAACATATAATAGAGGGCTATGGAAGACCATCGCGAATCTGCCATAGTCAAGCAAGTCGCCATGACTTGCACCATGATGCAGAGGTCCCTATACCTAGCCAAACATATCCTGAACTAGATTAAACCGCCAGACACTACTAAAGGCAGTACCTTTCAAAAGACTTTCAAATCCACTTTTCATTCTTTTGACACTTTCATTTTACATATAACATATAACTCAGAACTGTGTTTTCATACTTTAACACTTCCATTTTCACTTACATTTTATGTTTCATTTTCATTTTGGTCACTTCATTATCATTCCTAATCGATCAATATTCTAGCCAATCAGGCACAATTCTTGTCATATACTTATTTCACAAGATAAGTATACTCATTCCAGTTAGTGGCCATAAGTTCATTTCAAGCCACTCACAGTCTTTTCTTGTACTTTTAATTTCTCACTAGTTTGTCATCAATTTTAACATTTATATGCATTTCAAAAACTAATTCATTATAGTTCATCATTTCCATATTGAGCATGTTATTCAAAAATATTCATGTATATTTCATAAATTTCAAATAAATTTATGGACACTTGTTTTCATGTCTAAATTCATTTTAGCTCATTAATCTTCAAATTTACCTAAGAGATACCCCAGTGTGCACTAGGGTACCATTCGGCCAGGTGAGCACATCTCCTTACAAATTCCTTTAGTTTCGTTTAAGCACTTCAATTGTCATTTTAAAGGCTCTTAATCAATTTTTCTAACCTTATACTCAATTAAGCTCACATATAACATAAATTCATTTAAGTCAATCATTTCATTTTCATGAGTTTCTTTTCATTAAACTTTCCCTTTCACTTTTAATTCATTCATTCTACCCATTTTACGTCTCATATGACATGTATACCCTATAATTTATTATATTCCTCTACTTAAGCCATTCGGCCATCATAGGGTTTGTCACTAACATTTTATTTTTCATTCATTTATCACTTATTTCACTAGATTAAACCTCAATTCACATATGTATACCATTTAATTTCATGAAATCACTAGGTAGACCTTATATATACCTAAGTATACCATTATGTCACATTATATCTAATACTTGCACATAGTTTTCTTTCACTTTAATCACTCTAATTAGCTTAGTTACCCTCACTAAGCTCAAATATCACCTCAATTTCAATTATACATGCAAATCACACATAGTCACCATATAAACATAACATTAAACCCTAATTTTCCAAAGAAAATTCATGGATTAGGTAATCAAAAATCTTATATCCATGCTATAGCCTTCACAAGCTCCTTAATTTTTGCCTTTAGCCCTTAAAAAGCCAGTTTCCTCCATTTTCCTCAACATGGCCGAATATACACAAGAATAAAACATCAATTAATTTTCTTCTTTTATCAAATCTAATCTCATAAACATACTCTAAACATCCTAGAGTACTCGCGGAAACCATTAATTCAATTTAAAACACTTAAATTTCCTTACCTCCATTTTGAGACATAATCTTTTATCCATGCTTTTCCTTACTTTTAATCCACTAAATGGATACTTGAATCAAGCAAGAAATCAAGGAAATTGAGAGAAAGAGGTGAGGGATGACTTCAGCCAAGGGAGAGGAAGGAGAAGGCAGAATAGATCTTTTTCCTTACTTTCTAAGTTTTATTCCTCATAAAAATGACTTCATAATTCTTCAAATATATTTATTAGACTCCAATAATATTTTGGGGTCAATCAAAAATCATTTGTCGGTTCGATAATTATTTACCAGTCCGATAACCCAATTTTTTAGTGTCACTAAAATTAATTTTTCGTTACCATATGATTATACTCATCACTACGAGTACGTTTATATTCTCATATCAATTTTTTAAGGTCTATAGCTTCCCCTACGGTCCAATCAAACCTAGTCAATATTTGGACTGAAACCGCTACTTTTTCTTATTTTTGACTTTTGACGCCCTATTTGACCTCGATTTCACTCTAAATTTTAACCTCGTACTCGTTATGACTTCTACTTTCTACTAGTCAAATAAAATATTTTTCACCTCCTGATATACTATTCACCCTGGAAGCATTATTCACTATCGGGAAATACTATTCCAAGCTAACCCAGTATTGGGGCCATTACACCACCGTCCCGGATCTTTGACATTGAAGTCTTCAGAGAAAAGTCTTCAGATTGACTTTGTGGCAACATTTAGAAGCCACTATCCACAATCTATAACACAACAAAAAGTAAGGACTGCCTCAAGTACACACTTCTTTCCTTGATCTTTGAATTTTATCTCATTTAGACACTAGTGCGATAGTTTTCCCAAAATTGGGGGCAACTGTAGACACGGGATCCGGAGGCAGCCCAGATCAGAGTTACCCAATGAAGATAACAGTATCTGTTCCACAAGACAAGGAGTGAAGTTGTAGGCTATCGCCCTTGAAATTTGCAAGTTTCAGTAATATTGGTGACTAAAAATCCTCAAATTTTCTCTTTTGCTTCAGAAATGGTCATTTTATTAAGGTTTTGCTTTTTTTTTTGGTGAGCAACGCCCGTCGATCGGCGAGCAACGCCCGTCTCTCAAACTTGAGGGCTCCTATCCCTCATGCGAGCAACGCCCCTCGCTTCCGCCTGTCCCTCGTATGCAACGCCCGTCACTCGTGCTTATCCCTTGTGTGGGTGCCCGCCACTATGACCGATGCCCGTCGGTGGGCCGAGGGGCGCCAGTCGGTCGTGTCCTGGAGACATTTTATCTTATAAAATCTAATTTGAATTCAAAAATATTTGATTTTATCTTTTAGAATCTGATTCGAATTTAAAAAGATTGTATTTTATTTTACAAAATCTAATTTGAATTCCAATAAATTTGATATCTATCTATCAGGATAATTTAAATTTTAAAAAATATTTGAATTTTTAATTTTAATTTTAAAAAGATTTGAATTTTTAATTTGAATTTTAAAAAGATTTGAATTTCTTATCCTTATCCTCAGTTAGCTTATAAATAGTAGGCTGAGTATCAATGTTGGAGGTTAGCAAATCTTTGGATTAGCAATTTTTAGATTTTTATAAACCTAAGGATTTCTTTCCATATCGAATTTTTAACTTTTCAAAAAATGAATTAGGAAGAACTTGAGAAAGTAAAAACAATTTTCTTTTCTCGATCTATCCTTCTCAGATTCAAAATTGAGAAAAAGAAATAAATTCTTTTATCTTGATTTACTTTCTTAAAAACCCGAATTATTTGAAAAGAACAGTTTTTTTATAAGAGAAATTGTCTTTCACAATTTGCATTGGTCAACATATCCTTGTAAAATTCAAGGGAGAATCACATGACATTCACCTTCCGAAAATCAACATTCCTAGCATAAACATTTTGGATTAGCTCCTTCATAACATGAATTAATTTATTTTAATTAGTGCATTTTATCGCTTTATTTTCTTTATAGATAATTTATTGCATAAAAAATGAATTAAAATGTAACAATCTTGGATTTTGGTTGATATTTTCAGTTTTTTTGAGGTTTGTACATGATCGATGGGCTGAAGGCCTCACCGATGACTGTCGCTCAAGAGAGCAACGGGCCGTAGCGAGGAATTCCTTCTGCCCCATCGATCGCTCCAGGAACGGCCATTGCTCGGGCTATCTGGCCGTCCCTAGGCCTCTTTCCTTCCTTTGTTATTTCTCTTATTCTTTTCTCTCAATCTTTTTATTCAATTTTAAGTAATTCATTTCTTCTTTTCTTATTATTCAAATTATTTGTTTATTTCTGATGTTTTATTTTGCTAACACATTATGTGTTTTTGTGAGTTATTTTGTTATTTTATTGAATATTGGATGCTGAGAAAGGAAGCTAACCAGGATGATTCGAGGACGTCAATTTAGTTCATTTCTCCTACCTTACCTCCCTTTTAGTTCATTTTTTCTCAATTCTAACTCATCATAAATGTTATTTCTGTATTCGTAAATATAAAACGACAAAGAGTTTCTACAAATGAATGAGGCTTTCTTGAATAAAATAGGACCAATGTCCTAATTTTCTCCCCAAACAGAAATGTCACATTAATATTATTCTTTTTAAGTATGCATGCGAGGACTAATGTCTTCGTCCCTAACAAATATTCCATTTTATGTATGATTTACATTTTATTTACAGTAGGGCTTGTATTTTTTCCCTAGTTTTATTGTAAATAATTGTTCTTTTATCTCCTTTATTCTGAGTTTACTTTATTTAGAGCTTCCACTATGTGATTGATTTGCGCTTTAATTACTGCATTTAAATGTATGAGAAAAGGAATGAAATTTAATTTTAAGACTCACTTATAACTTTAATCGAGGTATGAATAAGAGTGGAATCCCAAACTCTCTCTGGTCTTAGGCTTCAAGAGGTTAGATGAACCTTTTTAATATTCTATTGGGAAGAGAATTCCAAAATATATCCTATTGCCTAAAATAGACTAATATGAGTCGTCTTAGGTTTCGTGAGATTAGATGAACCATTTTCAATGTTTTATTGGAATCGGGATTCCAAAATACCTCTCACTGCCGAAAATAGACTAATACACATCGTCTTAGGTTTCATGAGATTAGATGAACCATTTTCAACGTTTTATTAGAATGGGAATTCCAAACTATCTCTCGTTGCCCAAAATAGACTCACACGCTTTGTCTTAGGCTCAACGAGACTAGATGACCTTTCCCAATATTATATTGGGTGGCGACTACAAAACACCCCTTGTTGCCCAAAATAGATTCCCTTGTAATCTTTACAAGTTCCATGAACCTCTCTCAAAATCCCTAAAAGTGGGTTCTCGGGGCCTCTGGGGTTCAGCGCGCATCACACCACCCAATAAAATATTAGGAAAGTTCGTCTAACCTCATGAAACCTAAGACCAGAGAGAGTTCGGGACGTCACTCTTACTTGTAGCTTGGTTAAAATTTATAAATGAGTTTTACAGATTAAATTTCCATCTCTTATCTCACACGATTTATGCAATTAAATTAAAGTAAATTTTAATCATCCAAGGAAAACAGTAGAGAAAATGATAATTAAAGTAGTAAAAACATTAACTTATAATGGAAAAGGGGGCAGAATACAACTCTAACAAATAAACTGAAAAGAAAAGAAAATGGAAGATAAATGATAAAAGGTGTAAAGCAAATGAATGAACCAAACGCTGTCTCCAAATCCTCTAAATCTTCGCTTATTAGCAATGCTCAAACAAAAAGAAGAAATATTTTGTCCCAAATAAAAACACAAGAAAGTAATAAGTTTGCAAAATTATATGATAATTAAAGAAATAATATAAATAATCAAAATACTAAAATTAAAGAAATAAAATATCAATATGATAAAATAGTATTAAAATAACACAAAAAGGCATGCAAAAAGAAATAACATTAAAAGAAATAAGAAAATAAATCAAAGATGAGCAAAAGAGGGGAAAAGAGAGTGAGGGACGACCTAAAGGAGGAGGGACGGCCAAGGGGAGAGCGATGGATGGAAGGAAGAGGAGTCCGCCACGTCCCGTTTCTCTCTTGAGGGACAAGCGTCAGTCGGGTCTTCTTCCCTTTCGTTGTTTCCAGAAATATTAAAACTCCATTTTTATTTAAATATGTTTTTTTCTATGCTTCTCCTTACATATCTCTAGCCCATTTTTATACAATCATGCCTAAAACAAAATTTATAAATGAAATTTAACATGAAAAGATAATAAAATCAAGGCAAAACAATAAATTCACATTTTGAATCAAAAGATGTATTTCATGTCATATATTTAAATTAATGAACAAATTATAAACTTTAGACCCATAATATTTACCCTTAGTGTATTAATCTTTGAAAAGTAAGAAAATATTGAGTCTCTTCTTTCAGAATTTCACAAGAACGTTTTAAAAATAAGTGAAGATTTTACTTTCTCTCCCTAACCTCTCTCTAAAATCTTTTAAAACAAATGAAACTCAAGAGAACAATTAAAAAAAGAGAATTAATTTCTCTTCCTCAAATGAATATATTAATTTAGAAATCTAAACCCATTTCAAAGAGAATTTTTCTTCTTTAGAATTTCTTTTCCCTTAAATTCTACCCCTCCTTATTCCTTTCTTCTCTTCTCTATTTATAGCCCTAAAAACCCTTGATTTTCTTGGCTTAGATTTATCTTTAAGGATAAAATCAAAATTTTTCAATTTATTTTTAGGGATAAAATAAAATCTTTTCAATTTTAAAAACCCTAAAATCCATCAAATTTATCCCAAAAAAATAGGATTTTAGATTAAGAGATATTCCCAGATTTCCCATTGAAGGTAATCTAGAAATTTGGGTTCGGATCACGACCGATGGGCATCTTTCGTTTGAGGGACCGCCGTTGGTCGTGAGAAGGCAGGAATTCCGAATTTGCCACCTATAGCACATGTAACACCCCTATTCCACTATACTATACGTACAATGTTCGACTAATTCGATCGACTTGCCGATGCTAAATCATGAAATAATATTGTATTCGAAAGTACTGCAAGTTTTTTTTTTAAAATCAATAAATTTTGTGTACCAGTAACTATAACAATGTAACAAGCCATATGAAGATCTATAAAGCCTCTATATCTAAAAATACGTACAAATTATAAACTTGTTCTTACACCTTTCCTCTTTGCCCAATTCGATTATATACATGCCATGTCTATGATTCAATTCTTGCCAACCATCGCTATCCTCGATCAACAGTTGAGTCTCGGCCATTTCTAATCTTCTATCTTCCAAAACCTACGTGTATTAACAATTCTAAGCGCTAACCCTCAAAATGCCTAATGGTGGATACATATCCCTAGCTTTCTGTCACTAATCACAAGCATGCACACACAAGTATCTATGCACTTAATAAACACTAATACCTTAAAACCTTTACCTAATTTATGACTTAATTTATAACTTACTAAATTCTTTCTAAATTTAATTATCACTTTGCTTATACCTTTTTCCTGTTACTATACTCTAGAATTTTGATTCTAGTCATCTAACTATTTACTATTTACACTATTAACTTCAACTTATGTATTAATACCTTTACATACATTATTTATAGTGTTCACTTTCTCATTTCCTATATGTCATTAATACTTTATTACTGTTCTTAGTCACTATTAATCTTTTCTCATTATTTACTTGTATTATTACCCTTTAATTTAACTAATTCTCTTACGCTTATTTCAATATTCATTTAATTGAAATCTTTGCAAATTAACCTATAATTGTCAAAATTACAATTCATTTAAATAAATTTTCGGTAGTATAATGGCTATATACGCTACCTACCCTCTTGCAAAATAATCAATATCACAACCCATCGTGGGCACAACAATCCAATAATATGCAATTATGATAAATTCTTAATCTATCAACATATTATATCATTTATTAATCTCTTAGCATATGAGTCTAAATTTAAGTTTAATTATTCTATTAGCTATTTCAAGATTAACTTTATTATGTTTTCACTAATATTATTATTATTATTATTAATATCAATATCTATATTATTTTTGTTATCAATACTTTCATCTTAATGGTTAACATTATTTTGTTATTAACTCTTAACATTTTATTAACAATCCTATGTTCCTTGTACATATTTAATTCTATCACTAATACTTATGTGGAACCATCTTAAATTAATTCATTATTTCATTAGCATTTTATAGCACTTCCCAATATTCACTAACATTATTATTTGTACTCCTTATGTCCAATACTATAATTGTTACTTATCTTTCTTCCTCTATTAATATCATAGTATTATTGTTATTAACTTTAATGTTAACATTTCATTACTAACTATTTTTCCATTTATTACTACTTAGTCAAATTTACATGTAGAATAGCCTAAAACATTGAGTTCTACATTTTGAATTTATATATATATTCTAACCCATATCTATATTACTTGTGCTAATTATATTGTTTTATCCTTTTTCACTATTTAATAGATCTCAATTTATCCCTTTTAACTTATCTATATATATATATATGACTTTATAATCATTTTTTTTCTTTAACAATTTCCATTAATCCTTTGACAATACAATAATATCTTCCCCTTAAATCAATTACCCTACTATTATTTATTTACAATCCTAATATAAATGTTATTACTATCATTAAATATTATTATTACCATTTACATTAACATTAACAATAATATAAACTTTAACATTAATATTACTTTTATTATCATTATATATATATATATATATATATATATATATATATATATATATATATATATATATATATATATATATATTGCACTTTACTCATTGTCATTAAATATACATAATTTTACTATTTTCATTAAATACCATATACATGTTCAAATTTTCTTTTAGGTCCTTCCTTTAACTATGATATTATGAAATTACCATTTAATAGGTATACTTTCATTTATTTATAGTTATGTCTTTAATTGCCCATTAGTCACCATTTTGCCACTATATAATCATTTTTCACCCTAAATCCATTCTTTAGCATATAAAATTACAATTTAATCCTTACAATTCACTTCTATGCTCAATTACATTTTAAGGCTTTAATAGCACTTAAATTACAATTATGCCGTTCATTTTCACTACAGTTACAATTATGCCATTTCTTATTCACTTTCGCATTAAACTCATTACACATCATGCAAAATTTCATTTACACCCTACTTTCATTTATTGTAATGCAAAATTATCTTTTTAATCCTTATATCTTATACATCTTTACGATTTAGTCCATTTTTATTCCATTACTCTTATTAACACTTATTTATTCATTTGAATTCATTTTCATTATTTTTCCCCTAGTATCATTCCGGTAGAAATCTTCAAACCAGATACACGGAATGTGGACCCCACATGTCCAAAACACTGAGGAATAACCCTAAAAGATCACTCATACATTTCACTGCAATTCATTGAACAATTTATCACTTTTTCACTTTATCATTGAGTAGTGCATTTAAAATATTGAATCGCTGTGGTGGACCAACACGAATCTACCAAAGTAAAGCAAGTCTCCATGACTTATACGACGGTATAATGTTCTTATGGCTGGCCAACTATATCCTGAGCTATATTTGACTATGAGACTACTAACGGCAACACATATACTTTCCACTTTATATTCGTTCAATTATTCAATTACACATTAAATCCTTACTATATTTATCATCTAGTAATACTATAAATGATCATGCACTTTCCATATACACATCCATGTCATATCATTAACACTTACATTATCAACTATAATTCACATTTATTTTCTTATATGTACATATATATTTCTATTTACAATTATACTTGTCACTATCGTTATTCCATATTATTTTATCAATACTATATCATATTACATTTCGTATCAATTATCTTAATTCATAAATAAGTTAGTTATTTGCATAAAGTTCTCATACTTTATTAATACACTGCATTTCATTTCTCTTTAATTACACATATTCAATACTACTCACTTTAAACATAATATATGTCTATACTAAAATTTTATCCAATTTAATTTTAAAGTTCTCCAATGACTTACTATATACTCAATTTTAGTTTTTATATTCATTCTAAGATATTACATTCTAAAAGTTATCAAATTAATCCACTAATTATTTAGCTGTTCCATTTGATCGACACACTTATTATTAATTCTTTTTCCATGTAGTCGCTTTCATGTTAGCTATTATTTACTTTTATCTCTCTCTATATCATTACTTCATTTTAATACATCATATTCTATTATTTCTATTTTAAACATAATACGATATCAACTTAGATTATATTCAATTAGACTCTAAAAATTCTAAATTAATTTATGTATCTTCCATTTCATCTCTCTCATCATTTTCTAACCTTATTTTCACTAAATTAACAAAATATACACTAATATACTACACTAAAGTAATTGTCCATGCCTTCTATTTTGTTCCCAATTTCATTTTTTCTTTCATTTATCATTTATCTCATTATCTAGTGTCTCAATTAACATATATATAATATTATTTTACTCTAATTACAAAATTAATCTAGGTTAAACCCTAAAATCCTTTTTAGCCCTAACAAGGTGTGACGCGCGTCGAACTTATTTATGTCAGTGGAGGTCCGCTTTTAGGGTCCGAGAGGGTTTTCATCTTGACCTTGGGTATCATGAGATATTTTGGAATCCCTACCTAATATAACATTGGGAAAGTTCATCTATCTCATGAAACCTTTAGGCACATTTGAGGCACTTTGGAGTTGCCTCCCAATTTACAAAAATTAGAAAAATTCATCTAATCTCGGGGGTCTAAACCAAAGAAAGATTCGAAAGTTAACTCTTATTAATGCATTGGTTAATTATAAATGAGTTTTTAATAATTAATTTTGCAATCTCTCTTCTCAAACATCATGCAATTTAATTAAAGCGCACATAAAGCATCGAGAAAAGCAGTAAAAAGCGATAAATAAATAAAAATAAATTACAAGATAAAAATCTTGGTCAAAAATACAATCCCCCACAATACTAAATCAAATAAACAAAATCAATCCAATAAATACATATATAAATTGGGGCATTATTTATAGTAGGAACGTTGGTTCCTTCATGTGCACTTAGAAAAATCGAAAAGTTATTTTTGGTATTATTGAGAAATCATGATGAGTGATCCCATTTATAGAAAATTAAATCTTCTTTTAAAGTGAGATTTTATTGGCAAAAAATTAGGATTAGAAAAAACCCCAATTCATCAATAAAAATATTTTTGTGATTTTCATTTTAACGTGCAAAAAATAAAATAAGTTTATTAGAAATTATGTGACAAATAAATAAATGTCAAAATAAAGAAAAGTGACAAAAAGTAATGAAAATAATAAATCAAGCCAAATGAATCTCCCGGATCTTCTCATTTGATCGCGAGAGTGTTCAAACAAGAAAAAATTAAATATTGTAACCAAAACAAATAAAAATAAAACTAATGTTAGTAATTAAATCAAAAATCAATTAAAAACACGTAAAATAAATAAAAAAATGAATTAAAATAAATAGAATGAAATAAAGTGCAATATGAATGACAAATAAATTAAATGACATAATGAAACAAATAAATTAATAGACTAATAAATTAACACACATAAGAACATAAATGATGATGATGATCATCATCATAATAATAATAATAATAATAATAATAATAATAATAATAATAATAATAATAACAATAATAACAATAGTAAGAATAATACGAAATAACAAAAATAAATTATGAACAATCAAGTAAATAAATAGAATAAAAAAACTAAAAAAAAATGCTACATAATGTTAAATCTATGACTAGAATCAAATAAAATAAATAATAATCAATGGATCCAAAGATATATATGTTGATTATTTTACTATAAATAAATAAAATAATATAAAATATAAAATATAAAATCGAGCCCATAATATTTACCCTCAGAATTCGGATTCAATTGAGGAAAGAAAATGAATGATTTCCTTGTCAAAAGCCGTAAGAATTAAATTAAAATAAAAAAAAAATCTTGTCTCAAGAATAATTTTTTGATTAAAAAGAATTAATTTTGAAACCTGAAAAATTCTCTTAAAGGAGAAGTAAATGAAAAAAATGCAGACAAGCTTTCCTGAAAAAACAAAGAAAAGAAATTTCAACCAAAATGTCTCCCCCTTTTTCTTTTTCTTTATTTTCTATTTATATGATTTTAGAAAAAAACCCTACTTAATTTAGGAAAGGAAATTGAATTTTAATCAAATTCATCCTTAATTAAGTGTAAAATCCTGAAAATATGATTTAAAGTCTAATTTGGGCTCAAAATCCTAATTTTTGGGTGAAAAATGCATTTTCGGCAGCCTGAAGACGAGGGACGCTAGCTCCTAGAGAGGGGAGGGGGAGGGCAGGACACGCGTTAGTGAGCGCAGGGTGCCTAGGCTGCATGCGCGGCAAGGCGTGCCCCGCTGTAGACATCCGGTCCCGAGACAGACTAGATCAGGATTACCCAATATTGAAATTAAGTATGCCGATTTATAGGCAAAAATGAAAGTTGAAAATAATGATTTCCTTATCAAATTGATTTATTAGAAATAAATAAAAATGTATTTTTTAAAAAAAATATTTTAAGTGTTTTAAAAATTATTTTGGGACAAAAAATGTATGTTTTGAAATTATAGTTTTTTAGAAAATTAAAAAAAAAAAGTCGGCGAATGTCGGGTGCGGCAGCGCCCCAGCGTGCAGGCGATGCCCGCGCGGGGCGCCCAGCGCGCGCGGGGCGCCCAGCGCGCGCAGCGCTAGGCGGGCATGCGACAGCGTGGCGTCGCCAGCGTGCCCTGCACGCTCCGACGTCCGTCGGGCGCGCCGACTGGCGTCGCTCCTGTGCTCCCCAGTTCGCCGATTTTTGTTGTTTTTTCCAATTTTTGGCCTAAAAATTGATTTTTTTCTTCATTTTGTTTTTTGCAATTTAATGCAAAAACCTTTTATTCTCCAAACTCTTCAAATTCATGAGTTTTTTTGTAATTATTAGAATTAAATTTATTTAATTCAATTAATTAAAAATTCTGAATTTTGA